>JAOPUL010000002.1:20165554-20168054 GCA_027564515.1 Octopus rubescens | reverse complement strand
GCCGGTCGCGCTTGTAAACCTCTTTAGGTTTTGATGCAGAGTACGATACCAATTCGTTTCCACCTCTTCTCTCGATATCAACCTAAGACCATCCAAATATTCTGTAATCTCCTAAACAAGTGATAATCAGAAGGTGTAAGGTCAGGAGAATATGGAGGTTGAAGTAATTTCTCCTGACGATCAATTGTGCAGTGTATGGGCGAGCATTTCTGTTGACTAAGGATGGGCGATTTTTATCCAAAGCTGCTTTCAAACGACGACGTTGATCGCAGTAGAGATTGGCGTTGATTGTTTGATTATTTTCTAATAGTTCGTAAAAGGATAATTCCTTGAATATCCCACTATACACTCAACATGAAGTTAATTGGATGAAGTTGCCCTCTCGGTTGCCGAGTATGTCTGCTTCCTCCGCCGATCCATTGAAGACAGTGTTGAACGTTATGATAAAGGATCCACTTCTCATCATCAATAACGAGCCTATCCAAAAATAGCATCTGACGTTTCTCGCGAAATCAATGACTCACAACAAGCGACACGTTGTTGCAGATTCTCTGGAGACAGGCCGTGCAGGAACAATTTTCCCACTACTGAAATCTTTCTAATTCTTTGCAGTTCGCGTAGGATAGACGTATAGCTTACTTCAAATTTATCTGCGACTTTCCTAGCACTAGTGACATGATTTGTAATAATAACAGCTTCCAACACTAAGGAATTGAAAGCTTTTGGACGACCCTACTTTATCTCGTCGTCTAAGCTGAAGTACCCACCTCTAACACAGGAAAACCACCTCCTGCAGTTTCTTTCATTCACTACCTCATCTCCATAAGTGCTCTGAAGGGATTTTTCTGCTGCATTCGCATTGACACGTTTATGAAACTCGTAAAGCAAAGCATGTTTAATGTGTTCTATAGTTGGGTCGAAGTTTGGGGGTGAATATCGAAGTGGATTGTGAACAACTTTATTTCAACCTGATGGACGAAAATATAAATTACTCATTGTTTCATTCCATGATTGATAACAAGAGACACTATTTTAATAAATATCGCCTAAAATCTCATCTAGTAAATCTGACAAATCGTTCGTTCCAACTGATATATTAGTAATCTATATGGTTACCAATAAATTACATGCACCTTCATGCGAAACAATCGGCAATCGTTTCAAACTAATAGAGTCACTAGAACTGCAATTGTCGATTCAAATTACCAACAGATCATGCGTTTAAATGCGATCATTTGTCTTCACCATTTCTTCAAAATTGTTCTTCCCTACATCTCTGTTTCCCTCCTCCTACCCCTCTCACCCATTCTCTCTCTCCAGTTATATATTATGTTTTTGTTATTTGAAATAAGCTACACATGTTTCATTTAAGCAACGGCATCCTTCTGGATTTACCAACTAACGTGTCATGACACACGCTCAACAACTCAGACGTAATGAAGGTAGCCAATAACAATACTTTCCCTCATATCATTGAATCTTTCTGTTCTTCATGGTTATGCATAACACTTTCTCAACTGAAGATACATTGGAGAATTATTGTCTGATGTCACTAACTAAAGTTTTCAGAAAACCTCTCGCTACTCTCGATATCAGCAACTCATTTGATTTAGAGTTTAGTTAACTATAACCCTTAGTCCCTAATGTATTAAACGAATGATGGTTTTAAAATATTCATTATTTATTAGACCCTGAGTTTTGCTACAGTTTTCGTAAATATTAATATTAAGATCTACAGTATCTATGTTCATCAACTCGTCCCGTTTGTGCAATGATTATAGGCCAATGAAATTTATAATAATTAATGTCTCTTGAAATTAATAGTTTAAGGGATTATGACATTTACAGCTAATCATTCAGTTTTTAAACTTACATCGGGTTGATTTATAATCTTTTTAAGATAACATTTTTATCAACAAAACAGATTTGCATCAGAATTTTCTTATGAATATAAAAAAGTGAAATAAGGTTCTCTACATGAAGCTACCCGAAAAACGTGTTATGGCTAAACTAGTGGTTTTTAGACAGAATATCTAGCACTTAATAAAAAAAAAAAAGTAAATACCCATTCTTCAAAAATTATCACTGAGTTCGGTTACTCAATTTTGATTTTGTATGTGTGTTTATGTAGGACTATGTGTCCGTCTTTGTGTTTGTATGGATAAGCAAGTATGTATATATGGGTGTGTATATAACCAAATACACAACCATATATATATATACTATAAGTGAGAGGTACAGGTATGACCATTTGTACATATGGCCCAAATCAGAGAGACATACAAGCTTAGCAAGAGATTTTGTGTGTGGAAGATGCCGGAAACGAGTTGGAGGGATGATAGAACAGGAGAAAAAGCTGTGTGATGAGGTAGAATCGGTGAAAGGAGTTCTCATACTTGGGGGACAGGGTAAGTGTGGGTGGAGGATGTGAGGCGGCTGTGACAGCTAGAGCAAGGTTTGGGTGGGTGAAGTTTAGGGAATGTGGAGAGCTACTGCACGG
>JAOPUL010000002.1:19844275-19858053 GCA_027564515.1 Octopus rubescens | reverse complement strand
GTATGTATGTATGTATGTATGTATGTATGTATGTATGTATGTATGTATGTATGTATGTATGTATGTATGTATGGCAGCTATATATATATATATATATATATATACAGAGAGAGATATTCTTATAACCATTTTTCCATCGTGTGTGGCTGAATATTCTTTTTGTAACCACTTTACGTTATCTTGATAAACCTTTTCTCCCACAAAATAACTTGTATTTACTAATCTATAATTGATCTTTAATTTATTCATACTTTTGGCTGTGATTTGTATTCCAAAGATGGAACTTTGATATGGTGTCTTGGTAGTTTATACAGTAGTTGATATAATCTTGCTGTGCATGTACTCAGTACGTTGCAGTTTTCTGAATAACTCTGTAGCTATTGTGAACGAAGAGCTTCCGAATAATATGTTTGGTTCCTTAGAGAGGGAAATGTCCGTGTGTGTGTGTGTAAGTAGCGGCTTAAAATAGATGTGTGTATATGGCATAGTTTGTTTTGTCTTTTGTCAATGTCAGTGACAAAACCCTTTATTCACTGCTGAATTCAGCAGGACTTGTTGACAAACACTACAAGATGAGATGGTCGCAGCTGGAATTCCCTTTCATCAGTGATCTACTTGAGTGATTTTGTGGTAAAGAAACAATTGCAGAACAAACAAACGTGTCTGTGTGTCTCTTTCTTTCTCTTTTCTCTTTCTTTCTCTTTTCTCTTTCTCTCCCCTACTTTTCCCTTACTAGATGTGAGTAGCGATGCAGAGCCTTCTGCAAGAACCTGCTCTGCTCCCTGTACCCATTCTCAAAGTAATCCCTTCGACCCCTAGTATGAAACTTCTCCCACTCCCCACCACCAACACCACTTACCCCAGAGCTTGTAGTCCTGCAAACTGCATGATATGCCTCATCAACTAAGCCCTGATATTTAGTTATATATATATATATATAGGCAGTGCCCCAGCATGGCTGCAGTCTATTGACTGAAACAAGTACAGGATAAAATATATATATATATATGATACACGTGAGTCATATGAGGCATATGTTTGCTTTCCATACATCTTACTTGCTCAGTCATTTCACTTCTGTGTATGTGTGTTTATATATATATATATATATATATATATATATATCCTCATTTAACGTCCGTTTTCCATGCTGGCATGAGTTAGATGGTTTGGTGGGGCTGCAGAGCTGCTCCTGTTGTCTGTTCTATTTATATATATATATATATATATATATTATACACTCGTGTCGTAAGGGCCATATGGACCCCGGTTGAGAACCACTGATTTAATCGGTCGAACATGGGATGTCCCCTACCAGGTGTTTGTGCACCACTGGCATAGCTCTCCTGGTTAAGGAGGTATACAATCCTCTACAATGCAACAAGAACTGGACCTTGTAGGGTGGTAGATATTTGATATTTTACATTATAATTAAAAAACAATATTATGCTGTCTCTATTTATCAGTGAGGGAAGAAGTGACTTATTATTGAGTTTTCACAAGAAACCATATCATGGGCAGTTTAAGAAGCAGTTCAAGAAACCATATAATGAACAGTTCATAAATGTGGCTCTGGTATTTTCTGATATTGATGATGTTGATTATATACTTTCAAATGATGAGTGATTTGTAAAAAATAATAATAATAATGATTTCTATACTGGGCACGAAGGACTGAAATTTTTGGGGAGGGGAGTAGTCGATCACATCGACACCAGTTCGTAACTGGTACTCACTTTATCGACCCCGGTGGCATTTGAACTCAGAACGTAAAGCCGGAAAAATTGCCGCTAAGCATTTCTCCCGGCGCGGTAACTATTCTGCCAGCTCGCCGCCTTCATCTGTACTCAGAATATAACAAGCATTTTGTCCACTGGGCTTAATGATTATGTCAGCTTACCACCTTAATAACCATCCTCATCATTTAACGTCCGTTTTCCATTCTTTGAGGCACAAGGCCTGAAATTTGGGGGGAAGGAGCATTGACTCCAGTGCTTGACTGGTACTTATTTCATCGACCCTGAAAGGAGGAAAAGCAAAGTCGACCTCAGCGGAATTTGAACTCAGAACTTAAAGATGGACGAAATGACGCCAAGCACATTTTGATGAGCAGGTTTAACGGTTCTGCCAGCTCACCAATAATAATAACTCATTTGTGAGGAGGAAACTTAATTTGTACTAAATATTTCTTCTCCCATACTGTTGATGCGGTTTTGCCTGGAAGTTAGATATTGGGTTACACGAATGTAAATTGTTGCAATATCTGCAGAGGAGAAATGTAAGCAATGGTTTAGCCTCAATCCTACAAAAATTGGCAGCTTTGATGTGAATAGCAGTGAAGATGGATGAAATGAAACGTTTCCCCTTAAAATACCACCAAGGCCAATGACAGCAGGGCCACTTTGGTTTTGGTGCTATAGACGAAGAACCTGAAAAATGTTTCTTTATTCAAGTAGTAGTTAAGAGGGAAGACACTTTATGTCAATTAATAGAAGAGGAGATCTTACCTTTTTATCTACCTGAAGCGATGACTGGAAAGCTTACAATAAGACTGAAGAATGTGTGAACAGAATTTAGTCATCATCCCCAGTTGAAATGTTATGGACTCCAAACATGAAAGAAAAATTCAACAACAGTGTGCAACAAATGATTAGCATTTTAAAAGCTATTTGCATGAGTTTCACTGGAGAAATTCTATCAAACTTTTAAATTAGTGCCTTTTTCTTATTTTTTTAGCTACTCTAGGGGCTGGCTGACATGGCTTGTGTAAGCACACAACAATTCACTGCAACCACATAATTTTAAAATGTATTTTATTATTGCCCCATCTGTCCAAAGCATTCTAAGTGGACTCTTTGAGTTGGTGGAAACTGAAAGAAGCCCATAATGTGTGTGTGTGTTTAAATTTGCTCTTTCTTGAGGTCAAGTGGTGACATTGTCATTTCCCTTGTTCACTAGTTTTGCACCTTTGAAGACATGTGGCATAAGAGATCCTTTGCTTGAAAAGTGACAGGAAGAGCATCCAACTGTAAAACCCTGCCTCAATAATAGATTTGTTTAACCCATACAAACAGGGGGAAAAAAACCAAACTTATTGCAAACAAAAAAAATATACATTTTCATTTATTTCTTTAACATCCATTTATCCATGCTTCCATGAGTTTGGATGGGGAACTACTTGAGGCTGGATCCCCTTGTCACCAATCCTGTTTTTAAGTAAGAGATGTTTTTTTTGTTTTATTCCATCAGTGTTGAAAGCTCAGAGCAGCAAGTGTCAACATTGCAGCTGCAGTTGACCAGTAACAAGTGTGCAATATCAATAATCACACACTTCTGTTAGGTCGTTAAATTTAGCTACTTATTAACTCCTCTACCCCCACCCCTAACTAACTTCACATTAGTGCTTTTGCCCTCAAATTTGTTTCAACAACAACCTTTCCATAGTAATACAAATCAATGAAGTGTGGTTAGTTATACTTAGCAATACTAATTACAGAGATGTGCTTAGTTGATTTAGGATTTTTAAGAATTGTCTTCTACTTTGCTTTTAAAAAATTATTTCTTTGACTTCATTTATTAAAACAAAAAATCTATTCTTTCTTTCACCAATTTTCTTCAAAAAAAACTTTTTGGCTCAGCTTGGCTCAGAATCTTCGGTGTTCTACCTCAGGGTCCAGCAACTTTTTGTAATGACCAAAAGAGAAATGCCAGTTAACCAATACAGATATAATCATATACATGCACACACACACACATGTATACTTACATTGAGAAAGGAATAGTTTATTGTGGTAATGATGTCAATAAGGTATTGGTTAATAATGGAACTGGTGGTGGTGGTGGTCGTCATGGCTTTTGTTTAGTGGTAGGTTGACAGTGAACAATTTGTTTAGTGGTAGGTTGACAGTGAACAATTTGTTTAGTGGTAGGTTGACAGTGAACAATTTGTTTAGCAATAAGTTGACTGAACAATTTTATTTTTTTCTGAGCTGAAATTCAATATAAACATAGCATATGTTTTAATAGATGCACTTTAGTGCAAGTAATTGTCTCTGCACAATGTTGTCACCACCACCACCACCATGACTGCCAACAACAAATAAACATCACCACCACCGTCACCATTTACCATGAATAATTCTTCATTTCTCTTGCTCTCCTTTGAGTTCCTTCATATAACATGATGCAAAACCTAAGCAGAAACATATTGTAGGAATAGATTTGATTCAACTGCCACTGAGACAAAGACAGAAACCAAATTTCATAAGAATAAATTCCTTTGGTTTATCTAAAGATTAGGTAAAGTCTTTAGATAAAGGTATGTTATGGGAAGCAGTGGCTGTCATGATATAAAGTGGAGTGAAACATCAAATAGGTTTAGGGTTGTTAGAGGGGTCTACACAGAATCTCAGTTCTAATGGAAGAGAAACCATGCCATAGGGATTGGAAGAAACAGTGAAATAACCCAGCTGGAGAGATCAAAACCAGATCATGGACATGGTTTTATGGGAACTTGTTACCATTTTACTGCCAAGTAAAGAATAAATAATTGAGATTGTATGCAGATATTGCAAACATTGTGAATGTACAGACAGTCACACAGAAGGTAATCAAAAATTTATTGAAGCAGATATTTGTCTGAAGCTTTTTATTATTATTATTATTATTATTATTTTTTTCATATTTCCAGATAAACTGACATTTACACAAAATCAAAATTTAATTTTATGGAACCAACTGACATTTAATCTTTCCATGCAGTCTTTGAAATATTTTCTGACAATGTAATGCTTCACACACAAAATATAAATCTTATTCTCAAGAGATTAGTAAAATAGAAGAGAAATATAGCAGCAGCAGCAGCATCATAGGTTCAATGAAACAGGAAAAGTATGAAAGAGTGAAAGCACCAATGATGGGTGCAACTCATGAAGGAAGTGGGTTGCAGAATCACTTCTGATAAATATTTAATGCCTTCCATTCATTGAAATATGAATATTAAATACTATTTATTTATTCTTTTAGATGGAGGAGGAGGAGGGGGAACAGCATCCTGACCTTTGTAATTTTTGCCCAGACTAATGAGATTAATGTAGCTGATGCTCAGCTTGAATTTCTACAGGTTGACATTTGTAGGGGAAATGTGGGCAAGGAGAGAAATGTAAAGAGCTGGGAGCTCTTGGAAGGAATGGCAGCAGAAAATATGTAATGTCGTCCAGGAGTGAAGCACAATTTGCATACATATATTTTAATCCTTTCTCTTATAGGCACATGGCCTGAAAAGTTTAGGAGAGGGTGCTAGTCGATTACATTGACCCCAGTACTTGACTGGTACTTATTTTATATACATCGAAAGGATGAAAGGCAAAGTCAACCTTGGCGGAATTTTGACTCAGAATGTAAAGATGGATGAAATTCCATTAAAGCATTTTGTCCAGTGTGCTAACGATTCTGCCAGATGCCGCTTATATATTTAATGAGAACATAAAGAAACAAGACATAACAAGAAAGTGAAAAAGGCCATCAAACACTAACAAGTCAAATCCATATATCCTGATTAATAACCAAGTCCATTACTAATATGCTATCAGTTGTATATCATTCATTAGTCAAATTATATAGCTTTATAATATGTCAGGTAGGTATTGTTTTAATTGATCCTAACATTGTAGACTTAAGAACTCAGAAAGAAGTGTACAGGGAAGAACTGTTTTCTGTCTGAAACAGAAAAAAACCTTGCAGCATCTTTAAGTAGCTTCTGCAATTTATGATTGGAGCAAAACTTCTTTAATGTTTATTTCACCTTAATCCTAGTCAATGCTGTAAAGTCAAGGAAGGGCATCCAGCTATAAAAAGAAAAGGCTAAAACCATTACATACACAACAAAAACGATTGGTTTCCTTTACTTCTGTGTATGCCACTGAGATCGGTTCATTCTGTGCCAGTAAGTGGACATTAAATGCTATTCTCTTATGTTACTTAATGTCAGAGTGGATACTGTCCATCTAGGACTACAGAAAGCTGTGTACAATAAATAATAATCTCCTAACTGAATTTATAATTGTTCTCTTATTTTATATATCAGAATGGGGAATATTAATGAGATTATCTACCACTTAGGGTACCAAATAATTATTGAACCAATCTACTAGTTAGTGTGATTATCTACCAGTCAGTAAGACTGTCTACCAGTTAGTGAGACTACTTAACAGTTTGGGAGACTATCTACCAGGCAATGAGACTGTCTACCAGTTAATGAGACTTTCTACAATTAGTGACACTATCGACCAGTTGGAGTATCTACCAGTGAGACTACTAGCTGTTGTGTCTACAAGTTAGTGAGCCTATCTACCAGTTAGTGAGATTATCTACCAGTTAATGAGACTATCTACCTTATGGCGTATTTATTAGACGATCTACTAGTTAGTGTCTATCAGTTAGTGACACTACCAGTTCATGAGACTATCTGCAAGTTAGTGCAGTTAGCGATACCATCTACCAGTTGGTGAGGCTATCTACCAGTTAGTAAGACTATCTACCACTTAATGCATCTATCAGTCTATGAGACTAACAGTCAAATTTTTTAACATTTACTGAGATTATATGGTGTATCTATCACTCAGTGAAACTACCAGTTGGTGAGCTTATCTAGCAGTTAGTGAGACTCTCTATTAGTTGATAAACCTACCAATTAGTGAGATGCTCTACCAGTTATTGAAACTATCTACCAGTTGGTGAGATTATCAGTTAGTAAGGCTATCTACCAGTTAGTGAGACTATCTATCAGTTAATGAGACTATCTAGCAGTTAGTGAGACTATCTATGAAAGTGTGTATCTACCGGTTAGTGAGACTATTTGCCAGTTAGTGACATTATCTACCAGTTGGTGTAACTAACAGTTAGTGAGACTATCAACCATTTGGTGTTTGAGATATTTCAAAATTGCTTCTACTCCCTACATTTTTGCTTTTGACATCACAATACTTCAACTCCAAGTCACAATTATAATAAATCGATTTATTTCTTTGTGCATTTTTGTGTGTTAACAATAATGATCTCCACGTAAATACAGGAATACAGATTTGATGCTTATTTGTTACCATTGTATAGTATTATATAACTGTAAAGTGTCTTGTTGCTAGTGATCTCCACATATAATATTAGTGATATCATCATCCTCCTTTAACGTCCGTTTTCCTATGCTGGCATGGGTTGCATGGTTTGACCAGAGCTGGCAAGCCAGGGGGCTGCACCAGGTTCCTGTCTGATTTGGCTTGGTTTCTACGGCTGGATACTCTTCCTAATGCCAACCACTTTACAGTCTGTGCTGGGTGCTTTAACATGCCTCCAGCACTGGACTCTCAGCGCTAGTGCTTTTTACGTGGCACTATCATGAGTGCTTTGTACATGGGACCAGTATTGAACTCTCAATGCGGTCACTTCTTGCAACAGGAACCCTCGACACGGCCGCTTCTTGACTGTCTTATATTTCCTCAAATCATATATGTAAGTGAAAATCATTTAAGTTAAAATTATGATAATCAATCCAAGACATCACATTTTATACTTTTAGTGTATTAATCTTGCTATATATAATAAAAGTACTTCTTACATCTCCTTTTCCTTCAATATCAACAAGGTTAATATAAGTTAAAGTCTTGAGAATCCGGGTTCATAACCCAGTTTTTTCCCATTTACTTTCAGTGTGTTTTATAGAAAAGTAGAAATGTAATAACTTAAACTTCATTGTTCTCCTATATAAGTAGGGTCAACATAAATTAAAATTTAGGGGAGCCAAGTTCTTTATCCAGTTTTAATACATAATTTCAAATGTTTAATATGTTCATCTTGTTATGTGTACAATTATAAATGTTACAACTTGCAGTTCATTGTTCCCCAATGTACTGTATGGGGTCCTGCACTGTAACAGCACAGCACTCCATCCACCATTTGTTGATGATTCCTTACTACACCTGGCAAATGACACTTTTGCACCACTCAGGCAACAACCCTCTGACCCATGGGCCTATTTGGGTAATCGTTGCTGGTGAGGGTTTTATGAGGTCAGAGTGCAGATCCTACCTCAACCTCTTTTAGTCACCTTTTGCAACATGCAGAGGAAACATTGTATTAGGCATATTGGTCCCCACATAGCAAAATATCAGTAAGGTCAACATAAATTGAAATTTAGGTGAGCCAAATTCATTATCCAGTTTCAAATGTTTAATATGTTTGTCTTGCTATGAATACAATTATAAACATTACAATTTACAGTTCATTGTTCTCTAAAGCCATTGGAGTTAATCCTTTATTGATGTGTGTTTATGATTGGTAAAAATCAAACGAAACAGTTTTCTTTGTTTCTGTTCAATCTGTGCCAATAAGTGGACATTAAATGCTGTTCTTTTATTATACTTAATACCAGAGTGGACACTGTCCATTTATGACTACAGAAAGCTGTGACAGTTTTCTTTGTTTATTATTCAAGCTCTTGATAAATAAAATATTGATTATCTTCATTGTATATGGACATACATAATTAAAGCAACAGATGGTCAAATTGACAGGGTCTTAGTCTTCTATTATAATTCCATTCACACTAGTATACATTACACCAGTGGTTCTCAACTGGGGCCCACATGAGCCGGGGGGGGGGTATATAAGATTTTGTTGTTAAAATTTATCAGCAATAAATCGGTTATACTTCTTACAATATGCAAAATATTTTACCAATTTATTTTTATACAATTTCTAATAATATTTAATTATAAAAATATAATATGATTTTTTTAAACATTGAATGGCTAGGAGGTTCCAGTAGAGGAAAATAGGAATCAATGGGGTCCACAGGTCAAAAATGGTTGGCCAGTGAGATTTGAACTCAGAATGTAGAAGACCATAACTAAATACTGCTAGTAATTATGTCCACTATTCTTACAATTCTGCTGATTACCATCTGAAATACAGAGAAGAACTTGCATCCTGAATCAGAACTGCACAATCTAAGGTTAAAGGGACTTTGAGTGGGTACAGCTCACTGCTATAGCCATTAGAATTACAATATAATTAATCTGCTTCTAATTATGTCTAATTAATGATATATACAGTCTACATTAAATAATATTCAACATCAACAAGCACAAAGCCACCACCACCACCCTCACTTCTACTCCCTCCTCCCAGCTGAAGGGGTTTTTGTCTTACAAGGGACTTGGTGACCCTGTTGGTGCTGATGTCATGTAAAAAACACCCAGTACACTCCGCTGTAAAGTGGTTGGCATTAGGAGGGGCAACCAACTGTAGAAACCATGCCAAAATAGACAATGGAACCTGGTGTGCCCCCCCCCCCTGGCCTTACCAGCTCCTGTCAAACCACCCAACCCATGCCAGCATGGAAAACAGACATTAAATGATGATGATTTAGTCTGTCAGTAGTTACAAAATAAGGAATAATACCCAAGGCATGTCCTCTGCCTGAAAACCAAATAGTAAGGTTGGTGCTAACACAGTGTAGTGTGCTCAGAATGGTGATTCTTATTCATTTAAGCTTGGATATTTTAACCCACCCCCTTCTAACGTTTTAATGTCTTTTATTTGTTATTTAGAAAAAAAAAGCTGTTTGCATTTTTATATTAGATTCAGAATCTACACAAAACTTTTTAAAACTTGTTTTTTTCTTCTTCTTTTAAACAATATAAAAAAGTACTTTAAAAAACCCCAAAGAAATCAGCAATAAAGACTCTTAATCTAATGTTTTTTAATTGATGTATTAATTGTTATGTATATTGATGTATTAATTGTTAGTTGGATAAAGAATTTATGTCTCAATAGTTACCTGAATAATGAAGATGGAATATCTTATCAGCACTGGATTAGTTTTGAAATAATGATATTAATGGGAAGTCAATAATGAGAGCATTAATGTTGCACCATTTCACTCTCTCAATATCAAATCTCTGTCTCTCTCTCTCTCTCTCTCTCTCTCTCTCTCTCACACACACACACACACATACATGTATCATCATCATTTAATACCTGTTTTCCATGCTGGCAAAGATTGGATGGTTTGACAAGAGCTGGTAAGGCTGGAGAGCCACACCAGGTCACATTGTTTTGACTTGGTTTCTACAGTTAGATACCATTCCTAATGCCAACCACTTTACAGAGTGACTGGGTGTTTTTTATGTGGCACCAGCACCAGTGCTTTTTACATGGAACCAGTGCTTTTTATGTGGAACCAGCACCAGTGCTTTTTATGTGGCACTAACACCAGTGTTTTTTACATGACACCAGCACCAGTGCTTTTTATGTGACACCAGGTATATGTATATACACATTTTATATTTGTAAAAGTATTTATATATATTTTTCTAAATTGGAAAGCAGCTCCGGCTTCCACCAAATTCTAATAAATTTCTAATTAAAAAATTTAGAAGGAAATCGGGGGTTTTTTTTTTTGTTTTAATTTATTTATTTTGTAATCTATTTTATGGTAGACATTTTTTAAAAATGCTTAATTGAATGTGCTGATTTCTTAATTCTAATTACAACCACAATGAAGAGAAATAAACAATTCTTGTCAAGAATTGCAGGGGAGACAACACAAGAATTTTAATTAATCAAAATTTATCAAAACTAGAATGTGGCAATGCAGTGAAGTATGAATCTGATCTTATCAGTATTGAGACCACTCTAGACATGTTTTGTTGTTATGAGACGTCCACAGCAAAATATAGTATTTAGCTGCCAAACAAAGATTGCTCAACAGGTATATAGATTTTATTTTACTGAACAAATGTTCAGTATGATGACTTGAAATCTGGATCAGGGAAAATATCAAAGGACAACACACTTTGCATGGTGTACTTGTCAGTATGTCCATAACAGATGTTATCTCTGGATGAATCCCACAGTAAATTTGCCTTTCAACAATGTCTTTACATTAAGTATGACACATAGATGGCAATTTTAATTTAATACTGAGTCTGTTGTCCCTTAATACTACTCTCCCTGTCCCAGTTGAGGGGTTTTTATCTTGCAAGGTGACCTTAGCGGTGCTGGTCCTATATAAAAAGCACCCAATACTCTCTGTAAAGTGGTTGACATTACGAAGGACATCCAGCTGTAAAAATCATGCCAAGATAGACAGTGGAGCCTGATGATGATGATATATAATTATATGTATGTGTATATATATATCATCATGATTTAACATCTGTCTTCCATGCTGGCATGGGTTGGATGGTTTGACAGGATCTGGTGAGCCTGGCAGAACTGCACCAGGTCCCACTGTCTACTTTGGCATGGTTTTTAATGGCTGGATGTCAACCATTTTACAGAGTGGACTATATACACACACACACACACATACATATATGAGACATTATGTTAAACCCAAGTTTAAATCCTTTTTTTTCCTTCCATACATTTCAATCTTGTGCTTATTTCTTTCCTCTGCATTCAATGTTCGAAATGCAATTTGAATTCTGAACCACAACAGATCACCAGGGAAAGACTTTATTACATTATATTACACAGATCAGATAATTAAGCCTTTGCTCTGGATTATCATAGTCAGTGATACTACTAAGTATAGTAGTAACCACAGCACTTCACTGAGAACAGATTGGATGAGGATGACACTCTATGTGGAGCTCTAAACTCACTATTAGCACTCATACATTTAGTTGTACGACATGCAGAATATACAAATATACTCTCTCTCAATTTATATATAATATATACATATGTGAAAGCGCATAGCTGCGTGGTTAGAGAATTGGATTTGCAATCGTGAGGTTGTGAGTTCGATTCTCGGACCAGGTGATGCGTTATGTCCTTGAGCAAGACACTTTATTTTCACGTTGCTCCTTTTACTTGGAGTTGCGACTGTACTTTGCAAGTACAGAATCAGTGGACGATTTGTTGGCACTGGAATGACAACAGAGAACACCACCATAGCTCACCAATTTCTCATGCAATTGCAGAATGTGAATGAAACACTATTGCACACACACACCACGCACACATTTTCTTCATTCATCAACATCTCATATCATTTCCATGCTACCCACTTCTGGCCATCAATCAGGGTGGAGGCAGCCTTTATTGTTCATGATATTCTTTTCACCAATGTTGTTTTGATTTACTCTAGCACAATTGTTCCATTTCAGAGCATGTCATGCCACTTATCCTCATCTCACAGAACATTGGTAAAACTCTTCCAATTTCTTACTTTGCTAGATTTACCTCACACAAGCTTCTCTTCTAACAACCTGATCACAATCCTAGTTTTCCCTCCATTTCTTCTATCTTTTAAGGCCTGCCTCTTGGTATTGATGGTGCTATCTGCTTTACCATTTCACCACAGACCCACCTGCCAAGAACTTTTCTCCAACCACACATCTGGTGTGTGGCTCATATGACAGTGTAATCTTTCAGTTTCCCTACCTTTCTTCTACTCTTTGTCTTCTGTTTTTCACTCCACCGAACTTTCATTCTGACTTCAATAACCTATGTTCAGTATTTTATTCTTCACTTAAGTGCTGTGGCATAGCTTGCACTTGTACAGACAAGTCACAGTCCAGGAGTTTGCTGCACAACTGTACTGTGGTCACAAGGTATTACTGAAGATGGTATCAGACTTCATGGTTCAAGAAAGTGTGTGCAAAGTGGGTAACTTGGCAGTTGACACCCGATTTAAAAGAGAGAATGACCAAAGTCCACTTTGATCTGCTGGAAGGGTTTGAACCCAATGAAGGTATTTTTTTAATTTCTTTTTTTTAGTCTGACAGCAGGCGATGAAACGTGGCTGTTTCTTTAAAACCCAGAAATGATTCTTTATTAATTGTAATAAAAAAAAAACATCTCTAAACATTGTTAATGAAAGTCTTTAACAATATTCCAGCTTTCTTACTTAGTAACAAGGCCACACAATTCGAGAGATCAATTTGATTATTGTATAAGATTAGTATTAATTTATCGTTCTGTCAAGGATGAAAGATAAATTCGATATCAGCAAGAATTGAGCTCAGAATGCAATGAGATGACTTAACTAAATGCCACAAGGAATTTGGCAGCCAACAGATTCTGTCATTCATGGTTAACTGGAAGGATGTTAAAGTGAGCAAAACAAGGGGGGTCACTCTGTAGTATATCAAACAAGGGAGCTAACTGTTATATTCTTTAAAACTGCCTCAACCGATCTCGTACGAGTTGCATCATCTGCAAGCCAATAACCTCTACATGGTCCCTTCACCTGCTAGAAATAGCAGCAAAATCTCTCAGATTACACCCGACCATCTAAAAACAAGAAAAGAAAGACGTATGAGATAATTAAATTTTAGATACACTACGCATGTTAAAGAGGGAATAATCACGGTTGGAGCATTTTAAGTCTACCACAGTCACAAATGAGGTACAACGAAACAAGAACAATATGAAGAAAGGTGCACACAAATAAAAACACACAGCACACACAGATACATTGTGTGTGTGTGTGTGTGTGTGTGTGTGTGTGTGTGTACATATGTCTATATACGTATATAAGTATATATAAATATCTGTACATTTATGTATGTGTGTGTGTGTGTGTTTGTTTATGTAAGCACCAGAAGTAATATCCTACTGTAACTTAGACGTGGTGGTACTGGTTGTAGTGTTGTTAATATTGGGACAAGTGTGAAGCAGAGAGCTGGCAGAATCGTTAGCATGCTGGACAAAATGCTTAACCGTATTTCATCTATCTTTATGTTCTGAGTTCTAATTCCACCAAGGTC
>JAOPUL010000002.1:19799653-19809761 GCA_027564515.1 Octopus rubescens | reverse complement strand
CCCAAGGTGCCACGCAGTGGGACTGAACCCGGAACCATGGGGTTGGGAAGCAAGCTTCTTACCACACAGCCATGCTTGTGTTCTGAAATCCCAGTGGAGTTTTATTAGGATAAGAAGTACTGGTTAATTGTTCTTTTATAATTTTTATTATGTCTAAAGGCTACAATAGGTGGATGAGGAAATATTTGTTTGAAGCGAGGATATTTTTCTGAAATATACCGGTAACTTTCATGCAACACTTTTGAAATGCCAGCGAAATTTTGGTGCCAGTTAATCACTAAAGGAATTCAATCATAAATTTTATTTTGACTGCTAAAATTAGGCATGGAAGTTTGAGGTACCTAGCTAATTTTAGTTATGTCATTTGTGATTTCCTTTGATCATGATTCACTGTAACAACATTGACATAATGGCACACTTGCATGTTTCTAATAATCCCCTATGTAAGTACTAATCTGTTTTATCTTCTGGGACTTCGGATTTGACTTAATTGTATCATCATCATCATTATCATTTAGTGCCCATTTTCCATGCTGGCATGGATTACTAACTTTAGAAGACATTTCATGAGAAGTGAGGCAGATTTTTATAGACCGGATGCCCTTCCTGACGCCAACCCAGTTAGGTATGGGGACCAGTGTTTTTATCGAGATACCATCTCTAGGTGATTGCCAACCAAGGCTAAAGAGCACTTCATCTGCCTGTGTTAGACCATTTGACTGGAGACTGGGGAGCTGCACCAGACACCAGTCAATTTTGGCATGGTTTCTACAGCTGGATACCCTGCTTAACACCAACCACCCTAGAGAGTGTACCAGGTGCCTTTAATTTGTCACCAGCATGAATGTTTTTAATGTGTCACTAGCACAAGTGATAATGTGTCACCAGCATGAGTGATTTTAATGTGTCACCAGCATGAATATTTTTAATGTGTCACTGGCATGAGTGTGATAATGTGTCACCAGCATGAGTATGATGTGCATAATCAGAGTGGCAGTGAAGATAAATGTGAGATGACATGGATTTTCAAAATAACTTTTATGTCCCAAAATTCGATGTTAGTTTTTTAAAAAATTCGATGAGAATTTTATATGGGATTTGAAGCCACAGTTTTTTGTGAAGTAGTCACAGAAATGCAAATCCTTAAATAAACTATCCTGCAATCCTTACTGGACAAAAAAGATGTCTTCAATGAACTGGAACCAGAGTATTGGATCATGACTGTACAGGGATTTGAATGCCTCCAGTAACGGAAGCATTCAAATTTTGTCATGAAGACATTAGTGAAATTAACTGCCATGGGGATACTGAAGGTACATCCTCTTGTCTGGTTGTAAAAAATTTGTCCAAACTCCATTGTGTTATTTTGTAACACAAAGTTCAATAATCTACAGAAAGAAATAGATGCAATTCTTTTATCTGACAGTTTACCAAAAGCATTCATGCATGCTTTCACCCACACATCATGGTCAATGTCAGAGTATAGTGAATAAACATCCATGGTTACCAAAAAACAGTTTCCGCCACTACTTTAGTGCTTAGAAAAATTGCTAATTTTGGACACAAAATCAAAAGTATCCCAAATATTGGAACTCAATCTTTTTACTACAGGGAGTAGAAAGCCATCCACGAAACTCCAAAATTTTGTCCATGCAACATTCATAACTGCTGCAAATTGGGTGCAATGGCGAAAATTTTTCAAACTTTTTGTGCATTTTTGGAAGACCATAAAATACAGGTGTTCTTTGTTCTGACCACAAAATCCAGAATTCAGTGTCATTTATGAAACTGTTTTCCTCCATTACCAAAATTATTTTGTCAAGTTCTCTGTAATTCAGGTGTGGATCAACAGAAAATTCTTCAAGTAGGAAAACAGACAAGTCACAAATCCTTTTGGGGAGATGGCTCTGCTCAATTTGTGGAAAAGGTGTAGGTAGAACCTCCATAAGGTGTACCCAATGCAAGCTATGGACACATAAGAGGTGCAGCGGTATCACGGGTCGATTAACAGGAAAAGTAGTCTTTGTGTGTAGCAGATGTATGGGTACAACAAACACTAGGAATGTACAAAGAATGGACTCTGTAAAATGCCCAGGGGGATACCTAGAAATAGTAGATCACTTCTGTTACCTGGATGACCAAATCAGCAGCGGAGGAGGCTGCTCTGAGAGCATTGCTGCTAGAGTAAGAACAGGTTGGGCGAAGTTTGGTGAGTTGCTATTTTTGTTGGTAACAAATGGCCTCTCCCTCAGAGTGAAAGACAGACTGTATGATGCCTGTGTGCGAACAGCCATGCTACATGGGATGTGACTGCAGAGGCTTAAAAGAAACAAAGCTACTATGCTCCGCAAGATGTGCAATGTTAGTATGCTTGTATGGCTGAGTGTGAGTGTTCTGATAGAAATTGGGTATAAGAGACATCAGATGTAGTGTGCAAGAGAGAAGACTGAGCTGGTATGGTCGTGTGATGCATATGAAGAAGGATTGCTGCATGAAGGAGTGCCGATCTCTAACTGGAAGGAACTTGTGGAAGGGGAAGACGTGGGATGAGGTGGTGAAACATGATCTTCAGATGTTGAGTCTCATGGTGGCGATGACTGGTGATTGAGACTGTTGGTGTTCTGCTGTGCTTGAGAAGACTCAACAAGCTTAGTGGATTCGAAATCGTGGCCAGTACCGGTGACACATTAAAAACACTCGTGCCGGTGACACGTTAGAAACACTTGTGCCGGTGACACGTTAAAGACACCTGGTACACTCTCTGGAGTGGTTGGTGTTAGGAAGGGCATCCAGTTGTAGAAACCAAGCCAAAATGGACTGGAGTCTGGGCAGCTCTCCAGTTTGCCAGTTTACAGTCAAATCGTCCAACCCATGCCAGCATGGAAAACGGATGCTAAATGATGATGATGACAACACATTTGCAAATGTTGTGAATGGTTTGTTAAGTTCCCATTTTTGAATCCATATTCATGATCAATATTTTGTTGTTTAGTTCCAGATCAAGAAAATCTATAATCAAAGACATTCTCAATATGGTTCTCCTTTCTTTCTTTCTTTCTTTCTTTCTTCCTTTCTTTCTTTGGAGGCAAAGTGATTATATGACTACTTTATACAATGTGTCTTTCTTTTATAATATAGCAGGGTCTGCTATGAGGATAGTTGGTTACTATTTGTAGCAGGTTGGTCTCCCAAGTAGAGACTTTCTCATTATCAATTTGTATATCAGTGTGATGAAGATCATCTATCAACAGATTATCTTCCAACAGATTATCTACCAACAGATCAAAGTCAGACACTTGAAACTGAACAATATATTCACTCACTCAGAACAAACAAAACAAGAGATACTTTGAAGTTTTGTCTTTTAAGGTTTATATATATATATATATATGTTTTGATATATTCAAAATAAAGAATTAAATGAATTTAATTAAAAATTAGTATTACTGGGGTTTTTTTAACTGGAATATTTTTATATATTTATATTTTTTGGTTTTTACAGCTTTTCTCATTTATGTCCAGTTTCAAGAGGACAACTTTAGTTTGATGCAGTGTTTTTACAACGAAAGAGAGAACAAGACTGAAATTTGTTTTGTGAGGCTAAAGAAAAAAATATATTTTGTCACCAAAATCAGAATCATTAAAGACATGTAATTAATCAGATCATTAGGAGAATGTGGAATACTTTTGATGAATATTGCACAGCATGAAATGAGTTGGTGTCATTTCAGTCAATACATTGGAAGAGTTGAGACTTCAGTTCTACAAACTACAGAAATATTCATCAAATATCAACACTAACCATTTCTACTTAGTCTTTGGTGCTTATTTACAGGTGGGCAGACGAGGTTGAGACCAGCATCTCAGGTAGGAAGATGAGGCTGAGACCAGCATCTCAGGTGGGTAGACGAGGCTGAGAGCAGCATCTTGGGTGGGTAGACGAGGCTGAGACCAGCATCTGGAATGGGTAGACGAGGCTGAGACCAGCATCTGGAGTGGGTAGACGAGGCTAAGAGCAGCATCTTGGGTGGGTAGATGAGGCTGAAACCAGCATCTCTGATATTACTAGTTTGTATCTTGGGGCCCAACTGTGTCCAATGCCTCGACACTTCACTGAAATACTTCTCTAGTGTCATTGATACAAGAACACACAACAACAAAGTGTGTTAGTCTTCTCGAGTGTGTGTGTGTGTGTGTGTGTGCGTTCACCATGTAGGCTGTAATGAGTGACAGTCTAACTCATGTTTCTATAGAAAACCAGACATGGACAATGATGATGCTGGTGGTGGTGGTGGTGGTGGTCTTGGTGGTAGTAATGATAATATTCAAATACAAAGTTATGATTTTCATGTGAAATGCTTTAGAAAACTGAACAACCACAAATCATCAATTTCTTAGGAAAATGAATGAAAGGAGGGGGAGGGGGTTAATTTAAGAAAAGGAAAAGAAAAGACAAACCACAAAGAAAACATTGTGAGACTTTGGTGGAAGATTTAGTAAAGGAGAGAGTGACTTGGTTAAGAACAGAAAAGAGTTTAGAGGTTGGTTGTTTAGTCCTTGGTCAGCATTGATTGTGCAGGTCTATGAACCAAGACATTCCAATCATGACCACACTGTCTTCCATTCCCAGACACAGTCTATCAAAGATTATATTATCCAATGCCTTATTTTTCCCTCCTAAGACAGTAAGGTAGGATTTGAGGGTGATTTAGCTGCCATTTCTGACAGGCCAAGCATTGGGATTCCTTCTCTTGCTCAGATCATTTAAAGGTCAATTGACAGAAGAGATGGGTTAAACAGTATCAGAGGATGCTGAGGGGTTTGGTTAAGGTCAGATAAAGAGGAAGCCTTGAGAGTAGATTTGGTAGATGGAAACTGAAAGAAGCCTGTCAAAGTAGCGCCGCTAAAATCCTTATCAGAGGAGCAAATCACAGATAAACACCAGCAGATGGAGAGATGGGTTGAACATTACTCATGCCTCTACTCACAAGATTGATCAGTTGATGAAAGCCTACAAGTAATTCTCCAACTTCCAGAGATGACAGAACTTGACAAAGAATCCACCCAGGAGGAGCTGGCGAAAGCCATTGATGAGCTTGTAAGTGGAAAGTCTCCCAGCAATGACAATATGTTATCTGAAATTCTGAAAAGAGAACAAGGACACTATCCTCCCTCATATATATACAAACTCTTGATTCTCTGTTGGAAGAATGGAGAGGTCCCACAACACGAGAGATACCAACATAGTGACCCTATATAAGAAAACTGGGAGACAAGGGGGATTGCAACAACTACAGAGGCATTTCATTGATGTGTATTACAGGAAAAGCATTTGCCCGAATACTGTTGAAGCGCCTGCAGGCATTAGCAGAGAGAGGACTTCCAGAAAGTCAGTGTGGCTTCAGATCAGGACGCTCAACAATGGACATATTTTCTCTTCGACAGCGCCAAGGAAAATGTCGCAAACAAAGTCAACCCCTACATGTGGAATTTGTGGACCTAACTACAGTCAGTAGATCAGGATTGTACATGGTTCTTCACAAGTTTGGATGTTCACCAACTCTTCTCTAACTTATCATGTCCTTCCATGAAGGTATGAAAGCCATGGTCCAGTTTGATGGTTCCACATCAGACAGTTTTGAGATCAGAAGCAGAGTTAAACAGGGTTGTGTTCTGGCACCAACCCTTTTCAACATCTTCTTTGCCATGTTGTTGTAGTTTGCCTTCAAGGAATCTCCTAGAGATGTCTGTCTTCACTGAAGAACTGATGGGTCTCTTTTCAATCTTGCACACCTCAGAGCAAAAACCAAGACCAAGCCAACCTTGATCAGAGATCTCCTCTTTGCAGATGATGCAACACTGGTTGGTCACAGCAAGTCAACTCTACAGACAATGATAGAGCACCTTTCCCGAGCCTGCAAAGTATTTTCTCTTGTAATCAGTGTCAAGAAGATCGTCATTCTGACACAAGATGGCACAACTCATGCTGGACAACAAGCCTTTGGAGGTTGCTAAGAATTTCTGCTATCTCAGGTCCACAATGACTTCGACAACCCCCCTGGACGATGAAATATGTGTCAGGATAGGAAAATCTGTTACAGTCTTTGGTAGACTCAGTAAAAGAGCATTGAACAACAAGATGCTCACAGTGAAAACCAAAATAAGGATGTATGGTTCATGCATACTGAGCACCCTCCTCTATGGATTAGAGACCTGGACACTATACACAGGACAAGAGAAGACGCTCAATGTCTTTCATCTGAGATGCCTGCGCAAGATCCTTGGCATCACCTGGCAAGACAAAGTAACCACCACAGAAGTCTTGAAACAGGTATCACTTCCGAGCATGACTGGGATCAATTCATTCAACTAAAACCTTTTCTACATGATGGGGGTAGGGTCCTGTCCATTTTCTTGCTTACTACAACCTTAGTCTTTGCTAAGTTAATCTTAAGACCCTTTAATTCAAGGTTTTGTTTCCACATCTGGAATTTCTTTTCTAGTTCTGTTAAAGAATCTGCTATGAGAGCAAGATCATCAGCATATAACAGTTCCCAGGGGTGGCCAGTCTTGAATTCCTGTTATGGCCTGGAGGACGATGGCGAATAGGAAAGGACCAAGAACCAAACCCTGATGAATGCCTACCTCTACACTAAATTCATCACTATACTCATGGTTAACTCTCACCTTACTGACAGCGTCTCTGTACATGGCTTGTACAGCCTTCACAAGCCACTCACTTCCTCAGAGCCCACCATATTACATAGAGAAAACTTTTGAAAGAGTACCCCCGCTAAGTCAACAAACGCCAAGTACAATGGTTTAGTTTTGGTCAAATTCTTCTCTTGCAGTTGTTCTGATTATAAAGATAGCATCAGTAGTGCTTGTCCCCAGTGCAAAGCCAAACTGCATTTCATTTAATCTAATTCTGCTCCTAATTAACTGGGCTACAACTCTTTCCGTCACTTTCATGACCTGGTCCAGCAACTTGATGCCTCTGTAATTATTTCTATCTAAGGCATCTCTCTTACCCTTGTAGCAGCTGACTATAATGCTGCAACATCAGTCATTGGGGATGACACCTTTCTGAATAACCTGATTAACTATTCGGATGATTAGGCCGTATCCTACTTCACTAGATATTTTAAGCATCTCAGCAGGGACTCTCAATGGGCCAGGGACTTTACCAGTCTTCATATCCTTAATTGACTCCCACTTTCTATTATAGGCACAAGGCCTGAAATCTTTGGGGAGAGTCCAGGCGATTACATTGACCCCAGTGCTGGTACTTATTTTATCGACCTTGAAAGGATGAAAGGCAGAGTCAACCTTGGCAGCATTTTAACAGTGTAATGAAGAATAGTTTTTCATAGTTTGCAAGTTTAGTGGATATGCAAACACCACAGACAGACAGACATACATATACACCCCACCTCACACACATCAAAAGTGTCTTGAGTCACATCTTAAAAGTAAGCTGGAAATCAAACACCCCAGATGAAAGAGGCCAACAACTAATGTGAATTTGCTTCCACAAGCTCGTTGCTTATTGTTTTGGTGAACCACATCTCCCAACATTATGAAGGATCTCCAAGCTCCCAGAAACAGCTGTCGAACTTGTAACACCCACCCCCCTCTTAATTTTGAGTCTTTGTTATCTGAGTAAGTTTGCTCTACCAATAGGTATATAAATGTGTATATATTTATACTTGAATGTTAACCATCTGAAAATTTAGTCTTTGCCTTCTCTTTTGAATGTATCCAGGTATATTCTGCTTATCTAACCCAAGGAATTTTACATTGTCTCCATATCTGCTCATTTGGTTTCCCCTTATAGCCACTCTTTACCCTGCTGACTTGGTCCTAGATAGAGATCTTGGAGTGTAAGTTCAAATCATCTGAGAGCTACTAAGTGTGTTCTATATTTTGATCCTCCCAATCTCATTTGCTGACTCTCTCTCTCTACTATAGCCTCGGGCTAATCAGAGCCTTGAGAGTGGATTTTGTAGATGGAAACTGATAGAAACCCAGTGTGTGTGTGTATGTCTACATTTGTCCCCCACCACCACTTGACAACCGATGTTGGTGTGTTTACGTCCGTGTAACTTAGCGGTTTGGAAAAAAAAAAACAATAGTATAAGTACCATTCTTCAAAAGAAAATGAGTACTTGAGTCAATTCTTTCAACTAAACTGCTTCGAGGCACTGCCCCAGCATGGCCGCAGTCTATTGACCGAAATCAGTAAAAAGAAAACACACACATTCAATAGTTTCTATGCAGTTACCAGCAAACAAATTTCCTTCACAAGAGTTTGAACCCAGAATAACTGGATTGCATTAACCACAGACAGACAGACAGACAGACAGTGCAAAAGAGTGACTGAGCTAAAGTGAAGAAAAGTAATCAACAGGTATTTCATCTCTATTATTATATATTTTATTGTGGAGAATAAACAATATTTTGTTGTTCTTTTAATATACAGTTTGGCTAAAATACAAGTTCAAAGAAATTCAGTGGCATATTATTTGTTGTTGTTGTTGTTGTGGTGGTGGCTGCTACTGCTGCTACTGCTTTTGTTGTTGTTGTTGTTGTTGTTTCTCTTGTCTTTTGGTGCTGTTTAAAAAGATTTATATATTTTTAACATATTTGCTACCTAAGAACAAGAAAGTATGAATGCTCTTAGAAAGCCAAAAAGGAGGAGGTGAGGGAATATGTGAAGATGAGAGAAAGACAAAAGGGAAAGGAAATAGAGAGTGTGTGTTAAATATATATATATATGGGGAAGAGAGAGAGAGAGAGAGAGAGAGAAAAAGGCAAATATGGGAGAAGGAATTAGGAAAAGAAAAAAGATAGAATGTGAGGAAAGAAGAGGTGAAGTGAGAGATAGGAGAATAATGAGGGTGAGAGGAATAATTTTTTAAAAATTGAAAGAGTTAATAGAGACAGACTCAATGCAGAGATTAAAATAATCCACTCCCTGTCAGACACATAAACACATACAGTATGGTGCTTACATACATACATACATACATACATTCACACAAACACTCATTTACGTATACAACATATTTCATTTCTCCTATACACATAAATACATACACACACACACATTCTCCCTCTCTCTCTCACATATATTCTCTCTCTCTTTCTCTCTGTTGTAGATATTTTCACAGTCCTCATCCACACATCATTATACTTTCAGATATACAACAAACAGACCTTCATTCCTTGTGTAAGCCACAACAGCCTCACCTTGCCATGAAGTCCCCAACATCACAGTAAACAGGTAACAACAACAGATGGTTTCTTTTTTAACAATGAAATAGGCAAGGAGCAGGAAAGGTGTGTAAGACAACAACAACAACAACAACAACAACAACAACAGCAGCCGTATTTCAATGACGTGAGGTAAAGTGTGAGGGGAGAGAATTTACAGGGGAGGGGGGAAATATTGGAGGTGGAGGGGCGTGATTGGAGAGGACAGCAACAATAATAACAAGAACAGCACCAGTGATAATAAAAATAGTTTTTGTTAGAAGGGTTCCAGTGAGGGGAGATGGAAAAGAGAGTATAAAATCGATGGGGGAAGTGCAACAGAGAGAGAGAGAGAGAGAGAGAGAGAGAGCAACAGTAACAAAAAAAAAAAAACTGAAGAAAACAAGAACAATATTGTCAACAACAGCAGTAGCAACACTAACATCATCATCATCATTATCATCACCACCAACATTATGGTGAGCAAAGGCAGCAACTGCTACAGCAGTTTAAGTCCAGGTCATAAGTTATTCTTGTGCCAGATCCACTGTTTGCAGGCATGGTCAAAATTGTGTGTACGCCATTGCTGTTCCAATAGATGATAACGTTCTTCGCTGAGGTAGAGAGGCTTGCCACGCCTGAAGGAAGAAAAATAAATAAAGACATCATGGTTAATTGTTTTAGTTCCAAGACAAAGAAATAAAGCAAGAGGACAGAGAAAGAGTCAGAGCTGAGGCCAAAGGGAACAGATTTATGAATCAATGCTATTCCAGCAGAGATTGCTTTGCCTTCTTTTTGTTTGTTTTGTTTTAGAAGTGAAATACTAATAAGGATCTCATAATCCAATGTGTCC
>JAOPUL010000002.1:19788821-19794553 GCA_027564515.1 Octopus rubescens | reverse complement strand
ATGTATGTATGTATGTATGTATGTATGTATGTATGTATGTATGTATGTATGTATGTATGTATGTATGTATTATGTATCTATGTATATGTATACATTGCCTAATATCTTTTCAAATATACTTCTGGTTTCAAAATCCTCAAAACAAGGTATATATTTCTTTTTGTCATCAAAATATCGCTGGAGAACACATGGAATCATGTGATGTTCATTATTGAAGTATTAATACCCTCATATACACAGCCGCTAAAACTCTTAAAGAACACCAAGGAGAAATCTGCAGTAAACATGATAATGAAACTTCTAAACCGAAGCATTCTAAATGGAAAACAAAATTTGAAGAAAACATCAACAATTTACGCCGCCATATTGAATGGTTAACCACGATGGTAAAATGTAAGAGGAATCATGAGTTTACATCTTACCAGTTACATCTTATAAACAAATTAAAAAAAAAACTGTATGGTGACGCTTCACACCAAGCCCTTGAGGGGAGGTTAAATATGCTAAAAGACGAACTCAGGGCTTTGAGCGAAAATCAACGAGTATGAATAAATCGCACGTTTGCTTCCAACCCACACTATATAGAAAAATGAGGAAGGAAAATATTACCGTTAAGAAATCCCCCTCCCCAGAACATCTTGAATTATTCTGGTTGAAAATCTGGAACGAAAAGAGGAATCTCAACCTCAATGCATCGTGGCTAAATGCTGTAAGGATATAATACTGTACCAGCACCAACAGTAAAGCATATGCAATTGACTCGTGACCGCTATATCACATATTAGAAGTGAGCTCCTCAGAAATCACTCTCTTCCTGATGACCTAGAGGTGAAAGGCTCAGCATACAAAAAGAAGACCATGCACGGGTGTGTTTCCCGAAGACTTGAAGAAGATAGTAACATTGATATGAATCGAAGCCTAACTTAGTCTCGTGATCATATCATATTTCGAAGGCTATGCATTTGCAATCCAAGCCCAGGAGATCGCTACTAAATACCTAATCAACAAAAGAGACAGTGAAGCCCTTGGAGTTCCAGAATGCAACCGAAAATGTAGATTATGTCATATTTCTATGGAAGACATCACACATGTAATGAGCAGCTGCCCAAAAATGCCATCAAGGTACTACCTCTCTATGCGACATAACACCGTCACAAAAAACAATATACAATGTCTTTCAGGAAAAAGAGAGTCCTGAAATAAATATTGAGAATCCCCTTATTATTGAATACGTGCACAAATAATATCACAAGGATTATTGGTGGAACATTCCCATCAAACCATCTCTCAAGTGTAAGCATACCAAGCTGGATATTGTTGTTTGGGACAGACAAGAAAAATTATGTGCCGTCATATCTCTTTGAAAATCAAAGAGAAAGAAGATAAATATGGACAACTGCTTCGAAACGTCCAGCTTACAAATTTACATTTACATCAATAATAATGTGAACACTTGGTTTGTAAGTAAATGCCTAACTGTCAGTCTGGATGAGATTGGATTTTCAGAAAAGGAAATCAACTAACCGACAGGCACGTTACAGATACAACCCTTGAGCGGAACAGTAAAAATATGCAAGACTTTTCTCAGGTTTAAAATGTGACATTGTTTTTGTTATCTACATTCCAATGATGGAGCTTTGTATCTTTGTTAGAAATTGGTTCCTTCTTCAGAGGAAGATTTCAAATAATTAAAAACAAAAGAGAATATACATACATACATATACATATATAAATTTCCTATGCATGTATGACTTAATGCATATATGTATGTGTTGAACACACGAGTGTGATTTTAAATAATTTGCTATGCAGAGACTGACAGACTGAGAAAGTGATTTGGGTTGACATACATGATTCTTGAGAGACGGAGGTCCATCAATTGCTGTAGCTAGTTCGTGTAACCAGAACCGGGTGATTGGTAAAATCTCAGGGACACAGAACTTAACAAAATGTTCTGTTCGTTGAGTTTCTTCTATTTTGTGAGCAACAGATAATCCTGACTGGGTATCAACAAGTGTGCTTGGCTGGCTATCACAAGAATTTCTACCTAACATGAGGTAGTGGCAGAGGTAGATAAATTCAGATGGAGACTGAAACAAAGAATAAAGATTTTAAACATAACAGCTTTTAGCAAATATTATAAGAACCAAACATTTTACTTCCAACCAATTAGTTTGACTAATCTCAATATTAATTCCCCTCTTCATCAGTAAATGTTCATATTCTTAAACTTGTATTTAAATAATTACCTCAATTTAACATTACACACACACACACACACACACACACACATGTAGATTAGGAGGGATACAAACCTTTTTATCCTGGAGGTTTCCTTGTTGAAACATTTTGTGAGAGGCTCAAATGATTCTACATCTAAGAAACCCCTAAGAAACGATTTCCTTGACCTACTTAGATAAATTTTAATTCTACCCACATGAAAAATTATCTGTCATATAAAGAGATGAATGCTGTTGTCAGAAAATGTGGATGAGAGACAGGAAATATAAAAATAATTGGCATAAAAGTCATTTATTATTAGAGAACAAACAAAAAAAAAGCATAAATCTTAACTGGATTGGTGATTCGTGAAGGTTTATGCTAGAAATAATAGCTAAATCTCTCACAAATCATATACTAGTAATTATAAAAAAAAAAATGGACATATTGGATAATGTCGATAAACCATACCCTAAAAGATAGAAGGGACACAATTATGATCAGCCAGAACTCTGGGCCTAAACATCATCATCAACATTAATAGGGTAGAGAGGAGTGTTTAGTGCTCTGAAGCCAATGTTGTAAAATGGTTGACGATAGGAAGAGCATTCCTAAAAACCATACTAAAAGGGATGAAAAACTGGAGATGATATGGACTCCCCAGACCATATTTAAAAGAGCAATATCTCTAAATAAATAACCAACTGATAGAGTGTATAAAGGAAACTGTTTACTTGTGGTGCCATTGGAACAACAACATGCACCCAGTCCATGTTGTAAAATGGTTAATGATAAGAAGAACATCTTAAGTGTGACAGAAGCAACAAACATTGGTTCTTTCTCTGTTGTTTATATGTGAAGTGAACTGTGATAAATAGAGAGATGTTATCATTCAACTCACACCAGCAGAGAAAATGGATACAAAGCGATAATAATGATATACCTAAGAGGAAATTAAGCAAATTTAAACATTATGTTATCCTTTTGCTTACAACTGAATAAAAAAGAGTAAATATTCACCAAAATCTCTATCAAATGCTTACCTTTTTCTGTGGAAATTCTTCATCAAATAAATGTCGCTGTAAGAGTGCAGTAATTCTTAAATAAGGAAGCAGATATGTCTGTAATACATTTTCTACACTGTCTGGACTCCAGATCCACTGTGATATCTACAAGAAATATTGATTGCAATACTGACAGACTGGAATTTGAAGACTTTTCTCAAAATACGATGATAATTCAATATTATTCACTTTATTTTCAGCCACATTTCTGATTTCTTTTTTTAACATCACATTATTACACTTCACCATATCAGTGTGTAAACACCACACTACAATTAATCATAGTATAAAGAAACCTTTCTCTTCATATCTATTTCAATATCTTATTTTCTCAAAAAAAACAGGTTGTTTAATGATGACTGGTTTGATATATTAAAAAGAAGAAAGTTATCAAATAGATTACTTACACATCCCAGTTGCTGCTCTTTCTCATCGTATAATTGACTGAGTTGTAATCTTGTAATCACATGACTCATCATTCCACTGACTTCTTGCAAGGAATCCTACAAATATTTAAATCAACATTTAAATCAACAATAAGACAAAGAAGGATTATGTGTAGACAAGAATGAGCCAGCCTCTCTAGGGCTGCTAAAAATAGCAACCAAATATTCAAGTTACAGCCTAAAGTTTTGAAAGGGGAAGGATACATAGTATAAAGTAGTTATAGATACAGAGTAACCAAGAAAAAGATGGGATGGTCATGGCTAGAAATCTCTGATCAGAAGTCTATTCAGTCAGGGACCTCGTACTAAACAATAACAACAATAAACTTCTCAGACTTCAAACTGAGAAAGTGGTTTATAGAAATATCAAAAAACTAGCAACACTCAGCAAAGTGGTTTAGATTTTCTGTATTTTTAGTTATGTCCAAAGAACAAAGAAGAGTTAAACAGTCATCCTCCTCATCATTTAACGTCTGTTTTCTATGCTGGCATGGGTTGGAAGGGTCATATGCATAAAACATCTCATTTTCTTGGCATTGATCACTTTAGTGTTTTTATAATCATCATCATCATCATCATCATTATTATTTGATGTCCACTTTCCATGTGGGCAAATGGTTCACTGTGAGTCACCATGGTCTGGGTTCATTGGAGTTACTGACCTCCTAGAATGGTCAGAGGACAACATTTCATGGTTTCTATAGCTGGATACCCTTCCTAATACCAAACATTCTACAAAGTGTAGTGGCTACCATTGATTGTGGTCCCAGCACTAGACAGGGTTGCTAAGTCCTCAATTCTATGTTGTCACTCTTTATTCAGGGCAAACATGATCAAAAGGGGGAATAGAAAGAGAGGGAAACTATTATTTCAGAATTTCTCCAAGTATTTTTGTAAATAAAGATTATTTCTAAATTCCTCACACACAAGAGAGTGGCAAACATGTTTTTCCTGTCCATAGGCATTAACCTTTGCAGCAGGCTGGCCTTGGAATCATAATACTCATCCTTTCCTCAAAGATATTCAGAGATGCAGGAGAGAAAACCATTGGAAATTTCATTCACCAATAACTTATAACTACTTTAACCCTTTAGCATTTAAACTGGCCATATCAGGACCAAATATTGTTTTGAGTTCAAAATGGCTGGATCCGGCCTGTCACATCTACCCTACAATGTCATTCTAAAAATAAACAATCACATCTTCAAAATCTCTAAGCTACAAGATAATGCAGGATTAATTCAAAACAATGTAAATAAATAAGCATTACATTTGACAGAATAATCTGAATGCTGAAAGGTTAAATTCCTCTCTCAAATACCAAAGTCCTCTCAACTAATTTTTTTTTTATTCAGTAAGGAAGGTGCCCAAGACCCTTTAAAGGGTCTCCAAAATTGATGTAAGTGGGAGGTGGGGGTCAACTCAAACCAGAGGCCTGTCCCAAATGTCAACAACAGAATGGATTCTGTTAAAGGCAGCCGAGGTGCCAGGTGGTGGTGGTGGTTTTAAGGCATGGTGGCTGTGGTGGGATTTAAACTCAAAACACAATGAGCTGGAACAAATATCACAAGGTATCTGGTCCCCCTGTTCTTACATTTTCACTAATCCACCATCTTGGATTGGTACTTTTTTTTACTGATCGCCCAAAACGATGAAAGACAAAACAAACCTCAGCAGGAATTGAACTCTGAGTGGAGAAAGTTGGAATGAAAACTGTGAAGCATTTTGTTGGATGCTCAAACAATTCTGCCAATTCACCAATTAACCCTTTTGCATTCAGATTACTCTGTCAAATGCAATGTTTATTTATTCACATTTAAAAAAATTAACCCTGTATTATCTTATAGCTTTGAGATTTTGACGATGTGATTGTTTATTTTTAGAAACATTGCAGGGTCGGTGCGAGAGGCTGGATCTGGCCAGTTTGAATGTTAAGTGGTTAACAGGACAAAGTGAGCAAAAAGTAAACAAAGCAAAAGAGAAAAGTGAATGAAGTGAATGG
>JAOPUL010000002.1:19733846-19752249 GCA_027564515.1 Octopus rubescens | reverse complement strand
CAGTTATGAACTGGGGTCGATAAAATCGACTACTCCCCTCCCCCAAAATTTCAGGCCTTCGTGCCTAGTATAGAAAGTATATATATATATATATATATATTCACATTTATTTAGTGTGTGCTTAGCAACCTCTCTTTCATCAATTATACACTCAGCCAGAAACAGAGTAAATGAGATTATAATGCCAAACATACACACAAACAACACATGATTCTTTAGAAGGACTTACATAGTGGTTTCTGAGTTCACAAGTCATGAGACGCAGGCTGATGTACTCCTTCTCATCTAGCTCTCGTACTGATTGCCGATAATCATCCTGAAAAAGAATAGCAGCATCTTCGTTGAAGCAGACAATCTAGAAACTGCAATCAATAACAAAGTGAAAATACCCATATGTGTTTATTATATATCTAAAGCATATCTATTGCATATAACAGATTTTTTATTCAGCCAGGCCGTTTTTCACAATATCAGTGAATGTTCTGCATCGTTTTTCTCTATACTGGAGATGACAAATCTCATCTAAGCATTTGGTTGGCTGCGTTGTAACCAGAATATAAATCAACAAAGAGAAAATTAATATTTTTCTATTTACAAAACATTTCATGCGATTACTGTGTTTTTATTTCTGGTGAATTCTTGGAACAATTCTGGTAAGATTAGATATACTTACTATGTGAGGATACTTAGCAACTTTTGACACCAGTTTTGCTCGAGTTACAAAATAACGAGAAATCATTTCCAGATAAGAAGCAGATTCTGTTTCAACTTGTCGCGCCTCAGCCAAAGTATCTTCCTGAAAGAGTTTTAAAGAGGAATAAACCATTTCATAACTCTCAAAAGAGACAAATTAGATCACAGGAAATGAAATGTGTGTGCGTGTGTGTGTGTAATTTAGAAAGAGAAGAAAAGTTAACTCAATAGATGTAGTAGACTTCATTCATTTCTACAGTCAAGGCCTCCCCCACCACCCACCCTCCATCAAATTTCTCGTTTCCGTTTTAACAGACTCCTTAGCATAAAAGTATTTAAGAGCTATAAGGAACTCTATTTGGTCACTATACCTGTGAGAAATAGCAGCCAAATCTCCTTCAAATCATATCCCACCATTTTAAAAACAGAACATGCATATCCAGGATTCTAAAACCTAGATACATTATACCCTAAATATAGATGGGATGGTCATGGATTGATTGTCTTTGGTGATAGGTTTGCTCAATTAAAGCTATCAGAATATAAAGACACCCCACCCCTTCGGTCATGAATGATCATGGGTTTGCACCTAGAAAGCTCCCCTCCTAGGCACATGTCTGGGCAAGGTTGTTTTGTGGAAGACCAGCAGGTACCCATGCATACCAGTCTCCCCTCTTCTCCATGCCACTGATGTTGTCCAAGGGTAAGGCAAAGGCTGATACAACTTGGCACCAGTGACGTCACAACTCATTTCTACAGCTGGGTGAACTGGAGCAATGTGAAATAAAGTATCTTGCTCAAGAATACAACACACTGCCCGGTGCAGGAATCGAACTCACAACCTCACAATTGTAAGCCTGACGCTCTAACCACTTAGTCAAGACACAGCAAATGAGATACCAACCATTTCAACCACTCTAGCATTAATTCGGTTATGATGACGAGGGTTCCAATTAGCTTGCTCATGAAATTAACGTGCAAGTGGCTGAGTACTCCACAGACATGTGTACCCTTAATGTAGTTCTCAGGGAGATTCAGCATGATACAGAATGTGACAAGGCTGACCCTTTGAATTACAGGTACAACTCATTTTTGCCAGCTGAGTGGACTGGAGCAATGTGAAATAAAGTGTCTTGCATGTGCTGCTCGGAATCGAACTCACGACCTTACAATCGTAAGCCAAATACCCTAATCACTAAGCCATGCGCCTTCACTACTCAAATATTTGACTGTAATCAACTGAATCAACCATTGATGTATTACTAGAAACTTAGTAATGCTGAAAGAACAAAACTCTTTTACCATTTAAATCAACCATCCAAATATTCTACCTGTTTTATGTTCAAACAGACCAGATCCAGCCTCTTACACCTACCCTACAATGTCATTCTAAAAATAATCACATCATCGCAATCTCAAAGCCATGAGATTCAAAGCATGATTAATTCAAAACAATGTGAATAAATAAGAAGCATTACATTTGACAGATTAATCTAAATACTAAAGGATTAAACTGTTTGAGGCTTAAATAAACACAATGCAATAAACCTTTAATCCAACATACTGTTTTCATCTTAATGTGTTGCAATGAACTGTGTGGTCATCTTTTGCAGGAATATGGTCTTTTATATCTATCCTGAAGAATAAATCTTTGGATTTCCAATAGTCATTTCACAGATTAGATGATATGAGCTACAAGACAACTCCCCGGTGCTGGTGCCACATTAGAAGCACCCAGTCCACTCTGTAAAGTGGTTGGCATTAGGAAGGGCATCCAACTGTAAAAACCATGCCAAAGCAGACAGTGGACTTGGTGCAGTCCCCGTAGCTCACCAGATCCTGTCAAACCATCCAACCCATGCCAGCATGGAAATCAAAAGCAAGCATTCCTCCCCCCCCCTCTTGCTATTTCTATCTCTATCCATATTTCACAGCAATCTCATAAACACATTCATCACTTATAGAATGTCTCTCAATGGTGTTTATTGACAGCAAAATAAACATTGGCAATTGTGTCCACACCAAGACCACAGCACAGGACTCGGCTGAGAGAACATTAAACCAGCATTATTAGCCCTAAAATTAGAAAATATAAAACAAATTGCAAGCAATAAAATAGCAAACTGATGGCAGAGGATCAGAGGATAAAAAACTTGATGGTATTTGGTTCTGTCCCTTTGTTTTCTGAGTTCAAACTTCCACCCAGGTCAAGTTTGTCTTTCATCCTTCGAAGGGAGGTAAAAGGATATGGAAATAACTACAGGCAGCACTAAATATATATATAGAGAGAGAGAGAGATAACACCATTGTTTCAGCATATACGAAGTCACACTAAGTAGTTTACACACACACACACACACACACTAAGCACTGGGGCTGGTGCCATGTATAAAGCACTGGTGATGGTGCCACGTAAAAAGCACTGGTTATGGTGCCACGTAAAAAGCACTGGGGCTGGTTCCACGTAAGCACTGATGATGGTGCCACGTAAAAAGCACTGAGGCTGGTGCCACATAAGAAGCTCTGGTGATGGTGCCACGTAAAAAGCACTGGTGATAGTGCCACATAAAAAGCACTGGGGCTGGTGTCACGTAAAAAGCACTGGTTATGGTGCCAGGTAAAAAGCTCTGGTGCTGGTGCCATGTAAAAAGCACTGGTGATGGTGCCACATAAAAAGTATTTGTGATGGTGCCATGTAAAAAGCACTGGTGATAGTGCCACGTAAAAAGCACCCAGTACAGTGGTTAGCATTAGGAAAGGCATCCAGCCAAAACAGTTTCTACGGCCTTGCCAGCTCCTGTCAAACCATCAAACCCATGCCAGCATGGAAAACGGACATTAAATGACAATGATATACATATTAGAGATATGACCCAACCTTGTAAAGAATTACATACAAGAAACATCTACGTCGAGAGGCCGTTGTTTTGAGGTGGACGCACCAAGGAACTCCTGTTGTTTTCGAGATCAGAGTCAGTGTTGAAAGGTTCGAGGGTCGTGCTTGGTCCTGTCACAAAGATGCGTCCGAGTCTGACTTGAAAAATTCGAGTGTCGCGCTGGGTCCTGTTGCAGGGATGCGACCGAGTCCAATCATCAACAATGTCTTACTACTTGAGGCGGCAGCATCGGCAAAGTTTCTTGCTTGTGATGGCCGCATTGAGGGCTTTCAGGTCGAAAAGTCCAAAGGCCGCGCTGAGTCCTGTGGCAAAGATGTGGTAGAGTCCAGCATCGACAATGACTTGCTGCTTGAGGCGACAGCATTGGCAAAGTTGCTTGGGAAGGCCGCATCGAATGCTTTCAGGTGCTAAGAGGCGGCCACATCGAGAGTGCAGTTGTTTAGAGGAGGCCGCATCGAGGGTCCTGTTGCTAAGTGGTGGCCGCATTGAGAGTTTAATGGAAATGTCTTGTTGCTCGAGATGGCCGGCAGCGTCGAGGTGGTGGCCGCATCGAGAGTTTAATGGAAATGTCTTGTTGCTTGAGACGGCAGGTCGAGTCCAGCATTGACAATATCTTCCTGCCTGAGGCGGCAGCATCGGCTAAGTCACTTGTTTGGGAGGGCCGCATCGAGTGCTTTCGGGTGCTAAGAAGCAGCCACATCGAGAGTGCAGTTATTTAGAGGAGGCCGTATCGAGAGTTTAATGGAAATGTCTTGTTGCTTGAGACAGCAGGCAGCACCGACAATGTCTTGTTGCTTGGGGCAGCAGAAACGGCAATGTCTTGTTGCTTGAGGCAGCAGTATAGGCAATGTCGTGTGGCTTGAGACGGCAGCATAGGAAATGTCTTGTTGCGTGAGACGGCAGCATAGGAAATGTCTTGTTGCGTGAGACGGCAGCATAAGAAATGTCTTGTTGCTTGAGATGGCAGTATAGGAAATGTCTTGTTGCTGGAGACGGCAGCATAGGAAATGTCTTGTTGCTTCAGGTGGCAGCACCAACAATGTCCTGTTGCTTGGCGTGGCGCAGCAGCAACGTCTTTGCTTGAGACGGCAGCATTGAGAGTCCAGATGCTAGAGAGCATTCCGGGCTGACATATAAATATATATATATACATACATAAATATATATATATACACTCATGCCAGCATGGAAAATGGACATTAAATGATAATGATATATGAAAATGTTCTGTGAGCTGATGGTAGAAGTAGGCAAAGGAAAAATTTAAAAGAAACAAGATTTAACTTGACCCATACAAGAAGATAGTTTCTTACAATCGCTGATTAGGCCATATGAGCATATAAAAAAAAAGAAGAAAAAAGGGAAATGTAGTGTTGATGATAGTGATGGTGATGATGATATTCAACTGAATTTGGTAGAAAACTCACGGGGTCAGCATTGTTTGGAGAAATGTTATGAAATTTGCTTTATTCTTACCTGAATACGCAATGGAAACATCAGCAAATTCTTCAGTTTTGAATAAGAAGGTAACATTTGTGAGATAGATACATCTTGATGTTGGACAGCATAAGCCAAGAATACAGCTAGATAACGATGAAGAGGCAAGTGGAAAGCCAGCTGCAGGTAACTTGACTGAAATAAATGCATGCAAAAGAGAAAGAAAAAAAAACATTTCTTAAATATTCTTATTAATTTCCCATCAAAATATTTAATAAATTTATGTTTTAAATGTTCAATTTTCGCAATAATTTATTAAAATATAGTTCAGATAATACATGTTATTGCATTCTCAAGTTAAGGAAGATGACATTCACTAAATTTTTACTGTTTTAAATAATTTTCTGTGAGTACATCAACATTTAACATCCATTTTCCATACTGGCATGGGTTGGACGGCTTGACAAGAACTGGTAAGGTCAGAGGCGACACCAGGTTCCATAGTCTGTTTTGGCTTGGTTTCTACATCTGGATGCCTTTCCTAACACCAACCACTTTACAGAGTAGACCAGGTCCTTTTTACGTGGCACCATCATCATTGCTTTTTATGTCAAAGACTTCACAAAAACATATTGTTAGGTCATTTGTTATTTTTGAAGTAATTGTTTTACAAGCTCTTTGAAATAGGTTTTATGTTCATTAAAGTTAGGATTCTACAAAAAAACCAATCTGAGGTCCATCACATTCCTATAAATACATTATTTCAATAAAGTTACATTTACAAATATCATGAACAATACTTAATAACACAAGTTCCAGTATGGCTTCAAAGACAAACTTTCCATAACTACAGCCTGTTATTAAATAAACAATAGAATTGACAATTACTTTGAGTTTTAATTAAGTCAAACATTTTTGAAAGAATCATCCTAGTTCCCCATTCCATTTTGATAAGCAGAGGCAAAAGAGCATTTGCTATTATCGCTTTGGTCCTTTGTAAAATTAGGAAAACTGAAGAAGTATGGTAAATATTCATCTTGATCAATTGGAAGTTAATGGTTGCTGGAAGATTTGTGAATAAAAGAATTTCCAGAGGAATGCTGTTGAAGGAATGAAGAATTGAAAACCTTTTCAGTAGAAAGTGTTTTGGGTGAGACAAGCTGAAGGTTTAGTTAAGACGAGAGACAGATGGGTCAAGTAAGTTTAGATGGAATGGGATAGAGTTTGTGTGTTGAAAGGAACAGAAAATGACTGGAGTAAGACAAAGACAGGACATGGCTCAACAGGGACAAGTAAGTTTAGATGGAATGAGATAGAGTAAGAGGTTGCCATTGTATTGAATAGCTTTCTCTTAAACACACACATTATGTACATATATATAGAGAGAGAGACAAACATACACAGACCCGTATACAAGGAGAGAGAGAGAGAGACCCCAAATACATGAACACTAGATGTGTTCAATGTGTTACCCACAGTTGAACTAAACAAAAACAGATCAAAATAACACAAAATACATTTTAAAAATTAAATTTCAGAAAAGGCGACATAAACACACAACAGAACATCTAACAAATAAGGTGAATTCTACAGAAATACATTTAATTATTTAAGTGAAAATAGATAAAATAATTATGAGCCTGACCTTGTCACCTTTATTTGCATCAAAATTAATAGACTCAAACCAATCTTCAAGAGTCTCGAGACAGGCAGCAACTATTGCTTTTGTACAATGGGCAGTTTTCTATAACAAAATATATATAAAGTTTATTGCATAATTAATTGTTAATTGTAAAGTTTATTGTTCACTGTAATAGAGCTGTAATGTTCTAATTAAGCATGCAATACAAATTATTGTACAAAACTAAAAATTATTGAAATAAAAAAACAAAACAATAATCTTAATGAATTTGTGAGTAAAGAGGAGTGAAAAATAAGATGAAATGATAAAACAAAGAAGTTTACAAGACTCTTTGGTATTTAGGAATGAATAGAATAAATAGAAAACAATAAAAGATAAATCTATAATAGCAAACCCAAAGATTTATGTTAGAATTTAGACATTTTTTGGAATTAGGTTTCTATATTCCAGGAAGAGGTTGAGGGTCAAATTGCTTTTAGAAAAAAAAAAACAGAAACATGATTTGCAATCAGTAGGATGAAGAAAAGCATAGAATTTAGCATCTAGTCAAGAAATATAATCAAATATACAATGGCTATGAATGTTCAAAGCAAGAAATGAAAATTTAATATCCTTTCTACTTATCTATTTCCTCCCTCACCAAACAGAATCCCTTCTTTCTATTTCACAGGCATAAATGATCCATAAGGTCATTATTTAGTGCTGGTTTCTATGAATATAGCTAGAAATATTGCATCAGGCTTTGGCTAAGATAGAGCTTGCTAGCCAAATTGCAGGGTGAAAAAAAAAATCATAAAGTAGTGATTTTAATAGAATGAAAAAATAATATTAACTATTCTTCTTCCTGATAGTTAACCTAACTGTGCGACTAAGAATTCTGCTTCTCAACAGAAATCAATTAACAAGAAATGTTGTAAATTTCATTTCAAGAAACTAATGTTTAGCAGAAAGTGTAAGAAAGTGAAACCAAACCGAAATACTTACACTGTCCTTACAATGAGAGATCAAATAAGACATTGGAGATGCTGATATTTCAAGTTCAGCAGAAAATGCAGCATAGTATGTATCTGGTTCAAATTCAACATGTTGAGTAAGTTCTCGTTCATTTAAATTACAACCTGATAGAGAAATTAGAAAGCAAAATAACAGATTGCAATGGTGACTACCCTAATTGTTAGTGTCAAAAAAGTAACTTGATAGACCTCCAAGAATGTATCTTAAAAGTTCTATTATGAATCATTTGATATTAAAAATGTATTTCTAATACAATTGAAAACATTGTTATTTCGTATACCCTACTGTAACTTTTACAATGCCAGATAAATTAGAGAGTGTTTTAATTAAAAAAAAAAACCTTTGCACACATCACTCACTGAATACATACAGAAGATGTCCAGTTAGCTTTATTCTCATTTTTGTCAGCCAATCAACAGATTTATCATAAACCACTTCCACTCATCTTAAACAAGATCTCTCCCCAACACTATTAAGAAAAAATACTAACACACACACACACACACAATAAATCACATAATACAAAAAAATGTTTACCTTGGAAATAAACAAGCAAGCCAAGCCATGTATTAACCAAGTCAACATTTTCCATAAATTGCAAGGCAATGGTATGATGAGACAACAAGTTGATCAAATCACTAACAATTGGCCAATAACAATGATCTTTCATGGCTTTAGAATCACAGTCTACAACATTATGGAAGTTCTTGAAATTGTCTGAAAGATCAAAGAAAACTTTATAATTTTAGTAAACAGAGGTGAAAAAGAAATACATGGGGAACAGTCAATTACATTGATTGCAGTGTTTCAATGGTATTCCATCGACCGTCGAAGGATGAAAGGTAAAGTTGAATTTGATGGGATTGAAATTTTTAATGTAAATCAAAATGTAACTAAATGTGGCAAAGAATTTTGTCCAAATGCATCTATGTGCAGAAGAATAAAAATAGAATAGAAACAGTTTTATGTAAAATAATAATGCCGGTGACATGTTAAACACTCTGGTGCCAGTGACACGTTAAAAACACCCATGCCGGTGACACGTTAAAGGCACCCAGTACACTCCCTGGAGTGGTTGGTGTTAGGAAGGGTTTAGATGTTAGAGAGTCAATAATTTGGAAGTGAGAGTTGTTATTGTTCAACAAGGTGTATGTTCAGAAGGCTTTTATAATAATTTATATAATATTTATTTTGATAGTATGCAAGAGCTGACATGTAATGCTGAGCGTAGCAGGTAAAATGTGTGCCGGGGTCAATACAAGTTGGTCCAAACTTGGTTGTTGGTCAATAGATTGAGTTAGTGAAGAGGGCATAGCAGGATTTAGATGTCCTGGTGTGGAAACTCCATGGCCATCATGATGATGAGCCAGTGCTAAACTGATATGGCTGTGTGGTTAACAAGTTTGCCTAGCAATATGGTTTCAGGTTCAATCCCACTGCATATCTTGACCAAGGGTCTTCTACTACAACCTAAGCTTGATCAATATCTTCTGAGTGAAATTTGGTGGAGAAAAACTGTGTATCTATCTTTAATTGATGCAAATCAATGGGGTACAAAAAATGGTTGAAAACTGTAAAACTGGTGACATTCTCTTGCTGGTTTTGCTACCAGTGAAGGCGCATGGCTTAGTGGTTAGGGTATTCAGCTCACGATCATAAGGTTGTGAGTTCGATTCCCAGCAGCGCATTGTATCTTTGAGCAAGATAATTTATTTCATTTTCCTCCAGTCCACTCAGCTGGCAAAATCTAGTTGTACCTGTAATTCTAAGGGGCCAGCCAGCCTTGTCACATTCTGTGTCATGCTGAATCTGAGAATTACGTTAAGAGTACGCGTGTCTGTGGAGTACTCAGTCACTTGCATGTTAATTTCACAAGCAGGCTGTTCTGCTGATTGGATCAACTGGAAACATTGTCATCGTATGGAGTGCCTGCCAGTATTTTTGTTAACAAAAATATATTCAATTAGGGACTGGTCCCTTAGTCAATCAGGGACTGGTCCCTTAGTCAATCATAACAAATTACAATATAAAACAAATAATAAAATGTAACTTACTCTGTAATGTACTCTGAGTAAAAACAGATTCCACCATGTGGCGTAGACTGAAGACAAGGATGTAGAGTAGATTGTAGTCTTTGCACATGGTTCTGGCTAATGTTTCATTGCTGAACAACTGAACACTGATGTGGACAACACGATGTGCCACTGCGTAGTGGTCTTTAGACTTGACCACAACCAAGGATACCCGACTATAGTGCTGGACAAAAGCCTTTGTAAACGCTTGCTGGTCAACCGAGAGTAAAACAAGGAAAAGAACATGGATAAATAGTTAGAAGAAAAATACTCATAATCATCATCATCATTTGGCTATGTGGTAAGAAGTTTGCTTCCCAACCACATGGTTCTGGGTTCAGACCCACTGCTGGCACCTTGGGCAAGTGTCTTCTACTATAGCCCAGGGCTGACCAAAGCCTTGTAAGTGGATTCGGTAAACAGAAACTGAAAGAAGGTGTGTGTGTGTGTGTGTATATGTATGTGTGTGTTTGTCTGTCTGTCTGTCTGCCTCCTAGCCTTGACATCATGTGATAGTTGTAAATGGAGCGTCATTATCATACAAGCACTTTCATTCATTTCAGAAATTCTACGTGAACATGTCTGGCCATGGCAAAATATTACTTTGTGCAGAAACACATGAAGGTTGGCAACAGGAAGAGCATCCAGCCATAGAATATCTGCCTCAAATAAATTCCATCCAACCCATGCACACATGGAAAAATGAATGTTAATTGATATCTATATATATATATCTCTATATATGATATAGCAGAGTGATATAGGTGCCAACTACTCAGCTGAAAAGTCATAGATTGCATGAGATAACATTACATTTTGTTCTCTGCAAATCAGTAAAATATTTTGCCAATTGAAGCAATTAAATGGTAGCACAGGATTATTGTGGAGGCAGAAGTGGTGTAATGCTGTGATTACAGGAATGTAATGATAGTTGTTGTGTTGAGGTGAAACAGCAGAGGTGTAATGATGCGATGATAACTTCCTCTTCTAATACAATTATGGTATTAGAGAGGAAACAGTAATAATACTGGCAGTTGTTGTTGTTGTAGTAATAAAATGAGGATTGTTGTGTTTGGTGGTGAAGAGGTCAATGGTGTGGCTAGGATGGTGATTGTTGCTGCCAGTTGCAGAATCATTTGATGGTCATACAGAGAAATGAATGCATGAGAAAACGTTTTCAATGTGTGAACAAGATTTCAACTGTTTACTGGCAATAAATACATTTGCTAGAACACTGGATATCAGTAATGATGATTCCATCACTGCTCAATCTATGCTGTATATATGCTGTATATTCCATCACTGCTCAATCTATGCTGTAGATCCCATCATGCAACTAGCACTACTACTGTTGCCATAGCTCACATAAGGCAAGTCCCAGAAACAACTAAACAGATACTTCTCCTGCCAAATCTCTCTCAAATGACAACATCTTTAAAAGGGATCATCATCATCATCATCCTCCTCCTTTAACATCCGTTTTCCATGCTGGCATGGGTTGGACGGTTTGACAGGAGCTGGCAAGCCAGAGATCTGCACCAGGCTCTAATTGTCTGTTTTAGCATGGTTTCTCTGGCTGGATGCCCTTCCTAATGTCAACCACTTTACAGAGTGTACTGGGTGCTTTGGACAAAAAATGTGATGAGTTGGTTGAAGCTGAAATACTTTTGATCATATGTCTGCCAGATAAAGAAGAACATAAAGAGATGTTGAGAATCTCATTCAAAGAAAGTCTGTTGGTTTGGAAACTCTCAAATGGATAGAAACAATAAGTAAATTCTGTCAGATAAAACTTGGTTGATACACAGCATCCTCAATTGTTTGGAGATTTATTTGTATTTCTTGTCAAAGCAACCCAACATTCTATGTAAAATCTTGAACATTTTAATAATGGTGAAGAATTTTCAAAAGCTTACCTTGTAATGATCATCTGGCAGAAGACTTAGTAATAATGTAACAATCTTCTGTGGTAATTCCAACTTGACCATCCAAAAGACTAATTCATCCAAGATTGTGGTGTGAGCTAGTTTCTGGTCTAAATGGACTTTGTCTGTTTAGAATATAAAAAGATATGTTTATGAATGTTAAAGAATAAATGGAGGCAGAAAATTTCTTTAAAATGAATTCTAACTTTGGAAGAATTTGTTTTTTGTTATTCTTATACCAGTAAGATAAATAATGTCATAATTAGATGGTTCCACTGATGAGGGACTAAATCTATTGAAGAAATAAAGTTGGGATTCTTTGAAGAGTGTCAAGAAATCTGCTCAAATCACAAAATAAAATTAGAAAAAGTAAAAAAATCCAAGTTTGAATTAATCTTTTAGTTCTGAATATATTCTAAATTTAATCAATCTTTTAGGGATTAAAAAGTAAAGAAGTAATGAAAAGAAGAAAAACAGATTCCTTACTGCTAAAGGCATCAAATGATGGAGGATAAGTCATCTCTCTGACAGCCTGTAAATAATTTATCTGGCTTTCTGAGTGGTAAGGACATTCACCTGGAATAGAAACCATTTCAAATTATACTCATTCAGTAGTCAAAGAAGAAAAGGATTTTAATATAAAAATACATGCAGACATAGATATAACAATCACCCAGAGAATTCTGAAATGCAATTTCCAAGAATGCAAACAATAACAAGTTTACTGTAACACAAGAACAGGTGTATGAAGTTGTCGTCGTTTAGCTCCATTTGAATTATTCTGGTTAATCAAAGACATTACAGCTGTAATCATTTCAACTTTTCCTATATCAGCGACTACACTATCTAATGTATCCTCTTTTACTTAAGGTGTGATTTAAGGGAGATTTGGCTTCTATTTCTAGCAGGTCTAGTAACTGCATAGAGGTTCCTTGCAGTATATGTCTAAATTTCTGAGATAAATCATTAAAATAACCCTTTCTTCTACAAGTCTTAATTACTAAAATAGTGATATTAATTACTTCTAGAAGCACCAGTTTGGGATAGAAAAGAGAGAGACAGGCTCACTGATAGGGCACAACCCATATATTGCTTACTAGTTTATTAAATAACTGATTCTACTTTCCCCCCACCCCCCTGGACAGTCACTTCAACCTCAAACTTCATACGGAAATTTAGTTTTTTATACTATTTTTTTTCTTCACAAGATAATTGATTTATTGATTTGAAATGTTGGTACAAGGCCAGCAATTTCGAGTGAGGGGGGTAAGTCGATTATATCGACCCCAGTGCTCAACTGGTACTTATTCTGCCAGTTTGTCACCTTATCTTCACAAGATAATGGGTCACTTACATACCCTAGCATAACACATTAAAGCTTAGCTGTCACCTGCAAGTGAGTACGACTTAGTAGCTTGTACGATACTTTCGCTAATAGTTTTAGGTACTTATAGAGTTGCAAGCAGACATAGACACCATCTTTTGCCTACCACCATGACCTAGTGGCACTTTGGGGATGTGACAATTGCAGGGAGAGAGGGTTACACTAGCAGCAGTCAACTGATCTACATTTTCAGTTCAGTAGACTAAAGCAATGTGAAATGATATGCCTTGTTCAAAGACACGTGCAACCTGGTTCAAGAATTGAACCTACAACCTTATGATCACGAGTTCATCACCCTAACCACTTCACCACGATAGATTAACTTCCATATAATTGAAGTAAGGCAACACATTGTTATGTTTCATATTAGGATATCTGATATGTTCTTATAGCACAGATTCACCTCCATCTGTATTGTACATTAGATATACCAACATCATCCAATATAACTGTGCCACGTAAAAAGCACCTGCGCTGGTACTAATGATTCTGCCAGCTCATCAACACAGAGAAAATATTAATTTGATAACAATATGGTGGCATTGGTGAGTAAATGTATAGCAGAGAGGTGGTTGATCAAAAGACTTAGTGCACATGCTCCAGGTTTTCAACTTTGAATATATTAAACCTAAGTATTATACTCCCTGCCATGCAGTGATTAGTCATGCAATGGTCAGGAAAAGTCACATTTATTTGCCATCTGGTCTGTTGTAAATGACAGTAAGAGACTGCAGTATTAGATCCTGCCTCACTTATGATATGGGTCTTTATGTCTGGTGTATGTGGCCCCTATTTTGCTGACAGTAAGGATGGTTGGCAGATGTTAAAGGGAAATTTGACTGTTACATTAAACTAAGGTGAGGGATTAATATACAAGCCTCTTCTTTAGCTCAGAATTCTAATTAATACACATCTAATTAATGATGATGATGATGATAGTAATGATAATAATAATAATGGTTTCAAATTTTGGCACAAGGCTAAATTGGTATTTATTTTATCGACCCCGAAAGGATGAAAGGCAAAGCTGACCGTGGCAGAATCTGAACTCACTATATAACAGATGGATGAAATGCTGTTAAGCATTTTGCCTGGTGTGCTAACAATTCTGCCAGTTCGCTGCCTTAATGATAATAATAATAATAATGATGATGGACTCTCCTGTCGAAGACCACGTATGAGTGTTCAGCTTTTGCCGAACGACCTGCACAAATGACTTGTTTATAGTGATCAAATGTATGTGCTGTACATTAGCTCACTCTCCCCGCCATCAAATCGATATTGTCTGAACAGGTGCACAGTGTACCACGTGGTAGGTGTCAAAATGATCTCAGAGCAATTTGAGATGAAGGGTTTTGCTCAAGAACACAACACACCACCCAGTCTAGGAATTGAAACCAGTAGTTGTGGAAAAGTTATGAATTATAATAATGTTGGTGTTGACAATGATGATGATGATGCTGGTGATGGTATTGGTGGATATTAAAGTAATGTGACTTACTCTGAGTGAATTTCTCATAGATTATGGGATCAGTAAGAGTTTTGCCCATCTGCTTCATCATGACAGCACCCATCTCACAAAGACTGTGCAGGAAAGTTAAATAAGTATCTGCATCTTGCATTGCTAACAGACTGATATCAGCAGCCTCTAAGGAACAGAATTAAAATAAAATGAAGAGAAACAAATTAGAAATAAAAACAGGAAAGAAAAACATAACCAGAAAATATGTTCACACACACACACACAGAGTTGCACAGTTTGATGGAGGAGGCAGTGGTAATGGTAGACAAGGAATTAAATGCAGTCAGTGATAATATGAAGGGTGATGGTGATAGGAGTAATAATTGGAGAAAGTAGTTGTATGATTGGCTGGCAATGACAGAGAAACAACTTCTTTAAACATTATACAACAAAATGTGATGAAAAGTGATTTGATCACATGACAAAATGATTTTGTAGTAATTAACTGAAAATAAGACGGGGCAGATGATTATGAATCCCAAATTACTGGTGAAGAATACAGTCTTCATTATAATGTCAATTAATACTTCATGTATTGTCTTAAGGAATTTGCTAAATGAATTAATGTCATTTAACTATTGATTGAGGATGATAATGAAAATAGATTTATTTTTGTTTGAACTTTACTTTAATTGTTATTGTGTCAATTACTGATTTAATTAATAACTAATTACCACCCTAAAATGTAACTTCTGGTGAGATTGTTGAGGTGATAGAGCAGAGATAAGTGGTTGTCCATCATGTGTATGAAGACAGAGAGCTGCTTCTGCCAAGCTTCTCACCACAGGCAAGAAGCAAAAGTACAAAACAAGAACTGTAGTATGGGTGGTGAAGATATATTCTTAGCTGAGAAGTGAGCAAATGTCAAATCCAGAATAGGTGACAGCATAAGTCAACTCAGATAAATAATAGCATCTGTGATATCTATTTCGTCCCTCCAAATTAGTGGAAAAGCAAACAGACTGATTCTATAAGGCTCTTGTGCAAAATATTTAAAGAATAAATAACAGTGATTTTTATCACCAAAAGTTGATGAAAATTTAATGGTCATGTTGATAAATATGAGGAAGAGCACAGTGATGGGTAGCAAATTTTGACCATAGTACAGGAAATACAAAACACTTTGCAATACAATCTTCAGAAAGCTGGCCAAATGGTTATTTCTCATGTAGTAGGTGGTGCATGAAAGCTAGATATTTGTACTAATAAGAAAACAAGACAGGCAGATTGACTCTAATAGCAAACCATTCCATAGTTTAGAATGTAACTCTCATTACAGATTAGTTATTAACAACTTTTGATTAAGGAAGAAGAAAAGTGATGTAAAAATCAAGTAGGAAAAGAAAAGTAAAATAGTTTAAAACATTTTATTAAACAAAATTTTCAAACTGCAGGGAGGAGGTGGGGAGCTAAAGAACTACGGGAGAGAGCTGAGTGTTTCTTAAGAAATAACCTATGAATTGAGGTGGACTCCAAGTAACAAGGAATTGTAGTATGGTAGACAAAAGTATAAGAGCTTTGGAAAGAATAGAAGAAAGAAAGAAAGAAAGAAGTTAGGCAACAAACAAAATGCCAAGAGTATGAAACCTAAAAATAAAAATGTTGTTCATGTTCTGCAGCATGAAGATGAAAGGCAGAAGACATTCCAAATTGCAAGTTAGTTTGTGTAGATCTGAATATGATTGGAGAGAAATATGTCCCAAAGTGTCAGTCAGTGTAATGTGACTTAGCAATGAGGTTACTGAAGAACAACTAACTCAAGAGGAACCAACAGAGAGAAAGACCAGCTATTGACAAGAACTCTGATATGGTAAGTAAATGAGAGCAGATCCATGAAGCCAAGTGATTAAGATGTTTAAGCAGGAGACTATGAAGGTGGTATTACAGGCAGTGTACTTTGAATAGGACAAAATAAGTGTTATCCCTAATGACTAACATAACCTTATAATCAACTGCTAAAAGGCTTAAGGGAATACACAAGAAAATAGCAATTGCACCTCATACCATTCCTTGGATCTAACAGAATGAATTTTAGTAAAGTTAATTCCCAATAGGGTTAATCTGGATAAGATAGAGTTTGAGGGAGTGATCATCACTCTGTTGTCTGATCAGTAATAAGGAAACTAGGTGTAGATGAAGGACTTGTGAAAGAATTACAAACAATGTGCATGAGTGTTGATAGCAAAGTTAGAGTTGACAACAAATTTAATAGAGATGCTAAATATCCAGCAAGGTTGTGTAATCAACCTCTCTTTTCTTTATTATTCTGTCATCGTTACTGAGGGCAAGTGTATTTGTGTCACTTTCAACAGACTTACTCGCCAATGATATCCAGACTCACACAAACACATGTGTGGAACTACACCAAAAATGGAATGCACAATATACATATGTAACCATACCAGAATTGGGATGATCAAAATAGAGATGGATTCTGCAACAACCCATCTAGGACGGGTAGTAATTCCAATAAAAAGTTGATACAGGATAAATGTGACTCTTTAGTCTTGCTACAAACAACCTTAAATGCATCCAGGCCACATTGGAGGAGATACACAAATTTGGCCAGATAATAAGACAACAATAAGTGGTGAGATGCTGCAAGATCTATCCAACTCATGCCAGCATGGAAAAACACAGGGAAAATGGTGACAATGATAGTCCTGTAGTAAAAAAAACAACAACTCTGTTTTTATCCTTCTTGGTTAAACTGAAGACTTGGAGAAAATTATCCATTGCATGTGCCGGTGACATGTTAAAAACACTCGTGCCGGGGACACATTAAAAACACAATAAAGGCACCCGGTACACTCTGTGAAGTGGTTGGTGTTAGGAAGAGCATACAGCCATAGAAACCAAGCCAAAACAGACTGGAGTCTGGTGCAGCTCTCCGGCCAGCCAGTCTCCGGTCAAACCCATACTAGCATGGAAAACGGACCCTAAATGATGATGATGATGATGATGATGATATGACACAAATTTATTCAAATACCGAACAGTGACACTACTAATTCTTAACTAAAACATCAAATTTTCGAACAGTTAATACTATGTGATACCTACCTACTTTAGCATATTCTCTTAAATGGTATAACAGACGGATAAATAGTCGTGGCATAACTAGTTCTGGTAGTGCCATCACTTCACGTGGAGGAACCAACTGGTAACGGTTAGGTCCAGGAATGTGTCGGGAGCAAAACCTGTTCAGAGAAATAAACAAACTCAATTGTTTCAAGGAGATTAGAATAAAATTCAATAAATATTTAAATAAAACAAAAATTATAACATTTTAAAATAAATCAACTAAAAAGAGAAAAACATTGCCTGTTTTTACAGAATGTTGATTGAAGTTTAGCCAAGCAAGATAAAAATGGATGGGGGTTATACAGGGATATCATAAGCAAACTAAATTGCTATTAACTCAAAGATATTTAGTTCCCAACTCTAACTGAAAAGGTCAGTGACATAAAGCCCCAAGATAGCATTATTAAAATTGAGCCTAATTTTCAGTTGAATCGTGCTGTTATTATTTGTGTTGGTAAGGAAGATATCTGAGAAGAGACATTGCAAGTAGTCAAATAGGAGCTTCTTGATTGGAAGACTGGAAGTGAAAAAAATTAGAATTTTGTATCATAAGTTATGGGGAGAAGAGCAACAATGTCTTAATACTAATAATGTTGAGGGCAATAATAATATTTAAGTGTCTTATAGGCGCAGGTGTGGCTGTGTGGTAAGAAGCTTGGTTCTGAGTTCAGTCCCACTGCGTGGCACCTTGGGCAAGTGTCTTCTACTATAGCCTCGGGCCGACCAAAGCCTT
>JAOPUL010000002.1:19618160-19630210 GCA_027564515.1 Octopus rubescens | reverse complement strand
ATAGAACACACAGGAATATGAGATGTGGGTTCGATTCCCACGGATACCAATACCTACTTTTTCCCGTTGAGGGTTTCTATGCCCTATTATTAGAATATTTTCTTTATACATGGTGATCGCTTATAAGCTTAAAGTTTATAATTATTATTATTTACAGAATATATATATATATATATATATATATATATACACACACACACACATAGGTGGAGGTGTGGCTGTGTGGTAAGAAGTTTGCATCCCAACCACATGTTTCTGGGTTCAGTCCCACTGCGTGACACCTTAGGCAAGTGTCTTCCACTATAGCCTCGGGCCAGCCAAAGCCTTGTGAGTGGATTTGGTCTCTTTGTGTTTGTTCCCTACCACCACTTGAGAACTGGTGTCAGTTTGTTTATGTCCTTGTAACTTAGCAGTTCAACAAAAAGAAACTAATACAATAAGTATCAGGCTTTAAAAAGGAAAATGTAGTGGGGTCAATTTTTTCGACCAAACCCTTCAAAGTGGTGCCCCAGCATGGCCGCAGTCCAACGACAGAAACAAATAAATGATAAAAATACAAGTTGTGTTTGTGCATGTGTGTATATAAATATATATATATATAATTATATACACACACTCATACAAGTATGAACAATCAACACATAAATATACATATATACACATAATCATACATGCACATAATACACATATGTATATACACACCATACACACACTCAAATGTATATGCAAATTTATTTACATATGCATAATACAAATATAAAAAATAATAACAGTTATGTATATAAAATACAAAATATACACATGCACAGACACACAGAAATGAATGCATATGCACAGAAACCCACATATGTATGTGTGTATATGTATATATATATATATGCATGTTTGTGATGTGTGTGTATGCATATATGCATGTGGGTGTATAAACAATGAAATGCATGAAAAGCTGCAGTAATTTTTGTCTTTCTGGTATATTGTACGTCTGAGCACAATTGGCACCGTTCTTTCTCTGCATCAAATGTAGAAAAAGTGTTCAGGTAGTCAGTTAGCATCTGCAGCAAGAATGCAGTTGGTGCTAAGCTTCATGCAAATTACTGCATCAGTGAATATGTATAGCAGTGTGAGTATTGGCTACAACAATTAACATGTCAATTAACGTGTGTGTTTGTGCTATCATCATCATCAGCATCATCATCATCATTATCATCATCATCCTTTAACGTCTGTTTTTCCATGCAGGCATGGGTTAGACTATATATACATATATTCATGGGTTAGACTATATATACATATATTCATGGGTTAGACTATATATACATATATTCATATATACAATGTATGTTTTCATATATATGTTTGAGTATATATATATTCACCATTCCTAAATATATACTCACATACACACTGTAAAATATAATAATTATGGTTATTTCGACAACATGGTTACAATAATATTCACTGTTTATTTGCTGTATATTGGAACATTTCAGAATTTTCTAATATTTATATACAATGACTAAAATTTTAGTCTCATACCTCAGGTTTCATAGCACATTCACATGAAGTGGTCTCTATGGAATCTGTGATATAAGTTTAAAGTCTTAGTTATCTCATACACCCATTTAATCATACACACACACACACACATATATACGGACATATATCATTACATTTAGTTGCATATCTTGTAATAAAATAAAAATAAGTGGCTTCTTGTGCAACTGTTAGCACCTATAGCAGTTATAATCAATATATATATATATATATATATATATATATATATTTGTGTGTGGCTGAGGGTATGCAATCCATATTTGGTCTGCATGTAAACATGTGTGTATATATATATATATATATATATATGAAACTGTGTTGGTATGCTTGATGGTATATTTGTGTGTGTGAGTATGCGTAAAAATGACTCTGTTTCTATAAATGTGTACATAAAACTTCATGTGTTACAGTGTGTATGTATGTGTGTGTGTATGATTGTGAAAATATGTGTGACTATGTGCATGTGTATGTATGATTGTACAATTGCATACATGTGTGTGTGTGTGTGTGTGTGTGAATGACAACAACAATATGATTGTAGATGATCACAACATGTGTGTTTATGCATGTATGTAGTTTAAGTTGATGAATACCGAATATTCATATATTGATATATATATATATATATATATATATATATATATTCATGGATGTATCCCACATGAAGGTAAAAATACTTTCTTCCCTCATGTGTGGTTAACTTTAGTCAACATGTACATGTAGGAAAAACACTGTAAGATAACTCAAATTTTTTGTTTAAAAATTCTTCTTTTTTTTTAATTAATCAATTAAAAATTCCCCTGCCCCATTATAAATGCAGATGATAAATAGAGAATGTATATGTGTGTTTATGTGAATATGTTTATGTATATGCGTACATAGAGATATGGGTGTATAAATAATTCATGCATATGTACGCCTGTGCATGTAAGTATGTATGTGTGTGTGAGTGCACGTCTGTGTGTGTGTCTGTATGTGTGTATTTGTAATAATGAAGTCAAATCACCACTTCTTAGTGTAATATGAACTATATATATATATAGTCATGCACACACATTAAAATTAATTTAAGTTATTCATTGAAGACATACACAACAGTGCAACAGGCCAGTATGATGTATACATGTTAAGTGTATGGCTTAGATGATGTTGTACATATGATGTCGTTGCAGTTCTGTGCATTTTAAGAAATGCATTCCTGTCCATCTGTAAACCCATGTATAAAAAAAAAAAAACAGTATTTTCCTCTTCGTCCCACAAGAATATTGTCCAGTAAGCCACTGATTGTCCATCATCATCATCATCATCATCATTATTCAAAAGGGAAAAAAACCTGGTTAGTGCTATTATTAGTAGATATCCTCATGATATAAAAAATGGTTATCAGAACCAATTCCATTGCATTGTGTGAGTCCCTGTGTTTGATAACCATCTTTGTTTCATATCACTTCTTGCCACAAATCTCTCTTCAACACAATCAACCGATCTTCATAATATGGTACATCGCTGACGTTTTCCTTTGCGTTTTGGAACACGATTAAAATCAGGAGGTTGTTCTCTAGAAATCAAATAAAAAAACAGAAACAAATAAATGCAAAAAGAAATTTTGGGAAAAATGCAGAAAAGGCAAACTAAACAATTGCTTGTTCTTCCTTATTTTAAAATGATTCGTCCAAGATCGGTTATGATCTGCCAGATTTATGATGAAAGGCATTTGTGTGCTGACTAATATGATCATTTTTAAAATAGATACATAAGTGTTTCTAGGGGTACAGTATCATATGTGTCAGTATTTCTCCCTCTGCATGTGAAACAGAAGCAGAAAGTTGTACAGTTTTTGAGTTAAATGAAATTCTGAATCTATCTTCTTATGTAATATGAGATAATCCCAGCTCAATCCCTTTGTCCCTTTAATTCCCTCACCTATTGTTGATAATATGGAATACATTATTATTATTATTATTAAGGTGGCGAGCTGGAAGAATCATTAGCACGTTGGGCAAAATACTTAGCAGTGTTTTGTCCATCTTTCAGTTTTGAGTTCAAATTCTGCCGAGGTCGACTTTACCTTTCATCTTATTGAAAGGCAAATAATTACCAGCTGATGACTGGGGTTGATGTACTCAACTTATTCCCTCCCTCTGAAATTACTGGCATTGTGCCAGATATTTGAAACCAATATTTCTTTTTAAGATGATAAAGTGTGATTGAGGGAGATTTGGCTACGTTTCTAGCAGGTTCAGTGATCCTGTCAATATTTCCTCTTTGGCTTGATTTTATTACGTTAAATGCGTTGCAGACAGAATGAACTCCTAGTCAGACTGTGAGTTTCACACACTTCACACAGTCAATAAAATACCAGTTATATAATGTTAACAACATAATAATTGCATTTCTTCTTCTTCTTGCAGTTATGCTGTAATACAACTGGCTCACAGTGCTCAGACGTACCAACTCATGGTATGTAAGTATTTTGTAATCTAAAGCAATGACTTAAGTAGCACAGCAATCAATGAGAATAGAATACAACAAAACATGAAAATTCTTGACCCAAAAGTTTAACACTGTTAGAATGGAATTTTCTTAGCAGTGAATAATCACTATAAAATTAGAAAAATTGTTTGTTGATGTGCAGAGCTGTAACGTACAGCTTATATCATATCACAACATCAATATATACTTCTGATTATATTACAAATAAGAATCTTACTATTTGCCAAGCATCAGTAATCTACCATTTCTGAGATTATCCATAATAAAAAAATAAATAATAAGTTTGCATCAGAATGCTGGTTAATTTTAATTACGACAGCCTAAAATTGTTTGCTGGGAATTTTTTTTCTTTTTGTGTCCCGGGTGTTAAGTTAATGTAGAGGTAAGATGTCTGGAATTGGTCCTAACTTATACTAGAATTCAGTTTTAGAAATGGTACATCAAGTCTCTTTCATTAAAGGTAAATAAAGAGTTTGGTGGTGATGATGATGATGATGATGATGATGATGATGAAAGAGTTTGGTGACAGGAAGGTTATCTGGATGTAAAACACTGCCTTTAAAAAAAAAAGATCCATCCAGCCATGCCAGCATAGAAAAGTGGACGTCAAACAATGATGATGTTAATGACTCATTAATTAATTGCTTGTCTCAGTAAAAGAATAAACAAAAAATTGTAAGTTAGAATATTTTTGCAGTTGTCTTTCAGTTAGTCATACAACCATAAAGTAGAAGAACTGACAAGGGAGAGAACCTCTACATCTCTTAAATCACATTCTCCTGTCTTAAATGATAGAGAAGCACTTGCATTTCCCCACGTATCAAATCTGACACAGACACAAAACAATAGGATGGTCAAGGCTGAAACATCATTGATCATAAATGTGCTTGATTAGGTCTGACCTAGGGCTAAACAACAACAACCATGAAATACAAGCAGTAAAATGAAGCAAGAAGAATTATGTATTCCATCTTGGTGGTCATCAGTTGTAATATCAAGAAGAACTCCAGTTGACTAAATCTCTCTCAAGGGCTAACATGTGGCCTCATTCCCCCATTGAAGTTAGCTGCTGCAGCTTTCCATTTATATCGGTGCGCTATTTCCTGCAGAAGATAGATAGGTCTGGAATCCTGACAACTGATGAAAGCCATCAAAAGAGATAAGTATGGCAGCTGAAACTAGCTGAAGATGGTCAAGGTTGATAAAAGACCACAAGTGGAACCCTTCTATAGGGGAAGACTAGCTCAGTCCTTGCTGCCCCACTCAGGTGAAATATACAGGCTAAAGGGTGAAACACTTGTAACCCTGAGATCCCTGCTGACGACACGGAAAAGTTTCCAGCATTGCAATGGATTTAAAAGAGCTTTCAAAACCTCTGAGTAGCTCCTACAGTTTCTACATGAGGAAAAGCATCTTTGAGGCTTATTTCACATAACTCTATATATAAAACAGTATATTGGTTTCTTTAGGTTGGCATCAAAACCTTATATTTTTAGTGGACAAGAATACAGGATGTCTTGAAGTTCAGTTTATTGTAAACTTGAATGAAGTCAAATGGTTTTATCAGGATAAAACAATACCATAACATTAGATTGTTGAGAGATAAACCCTTTAATCTATGGCAGACAACCCTTCCATGACCATATTTGAAATGACTGTATATTTTAATTTTGAAAATGATTAAAAATTTATATGCATTTAATAAAATAACTAATTTTTACATTTATTTCAAGAACACTTTAAAATGAGAATTCTTGCATGAAAGAAGCAGAAGTGATTTCAGGTAGGGGTGGGGTATTAAAAGGGTTAAACTTATTTGATTTATTTGGTTTTAAAATCTTGAATTTAATTTATGTTACCCATGTCAATTTCACAAACCCACTCGCTGGATCTAATCACACCAGGAAAAGAGAACAATCCACACTGGATTGACACCAAGCAATAATGTTTTTGTTTTAATCAAGAAAAAGATTTTATGAAAAGATAAGCTCTATCTAGATCAAAATAACTGATATTTTTCACAGTTTAATAGAGTACCTAAAATATGAACATCTACGTCTCCAAGTAAGTGTGGAATGATGGAACAAACCAATTTAAGGGAGAAATGGAATCCAGAGACATACAATCTTGATTTCAGTAAATTTTTCTATGCCAAGTTATCTGGTCAAGCTTGCTCAAACTTATCCGATTTGACTATACTAACAATTACAATCCCACATAAGGTTCAGGAGCAACATTCTATGTCCATACAGGGTTGGTTGATGAAGGTCATCCTGTGTATATCCATGTCAGGCTGTCTATAGCAATGTTGTATCATTTACAAGGTTTTGTTGAACTCTCCAACAACATCCTGCAGAATACACGCATCTCTTTCTAATCACGCATCAGTGATTGTAAGAAGACTATCACACACACTCTTTGGTTGGTTGACTGCTTTTTCCAAGCATTGGTGATTGTGCCACATACAAAGCACCCAGTACACTCTATAAAGTGGTTCACATTAGAAACGGCATCTGGCAGTAGAAACTATGCCAAAATAGATAATGGAACCTGGTGTGGCTCCTGGCCTTGCCAACTCTTGTTAAACTGTCCAACCCATGCCAGCATGGAAAACAGACATTAAATGATGATGATGATGATGATGATATTCAGAATGTTGTGTAACATGAACCATCAAGACAAGTTACCATTGATCACATATTTGCAAATTACCTTAAAAAGAAGTCACTTACCGAATAATTCGAACAACTTGATGGAATGCTGCATCGACATTGAGGGGTGGGTCTTTTGCACTGGTTTCTATGTAATGAATCTGAAAAGAAATAAATTGACAAATAAATAAATAATAAATAATAATATTTTAGTTATTGCAATATTCAAAAAAGAAACATTAGAAAATGGAAATAGTTGAAGCCAAGAATTGAAATATAATCACAGACTGAATTTGTTGAGAACTTTACAAAAGTCCAAAGAAGAAGAAAGATTTATTAGTTAAGTGGAGTTGAGTGTCTTGTATGGTAGGTCCACAAGTTCCAATGTCTCTAGCACTCGGTCATTGCATCATCATCATCATCATCATCTAATGATAGTGACCGTCTCTAATATAGACACACAGCCAGATGTTTATAGCTAGAAGATTAAGTTGACCCCAGTACATAACTGGTGCTTTATTTTATTGACTCCATACAGATAAATAGCAATGTTGGCCATCTTTTTAAATGTAATAATGTAAAAGAAAAGATGATGATGATGTATGTGTGTGCATGTGGGGGAGAGAGAGAAGAGTGTGTGGGGGTATATGTGTGTGAAAGAGAGAAAGTGTGTGTGTGTGTGTGCACGTGCAAGCCAGCCAGCCTGGATACATATTACACCCAAGTTTCTTACATTGAGCTGGTTGGCAAGATCCCTTCCTTGTTCTTCAGTGATTTTCCGTTGATGGACAAGATCAACTTTGTTAGCAACTAAAAGCATCGGATAGGAATCTCTGGAAAAAAAAAAAGAAATAGTTAATAATAGAGATAGTGTTATAATATAGTTATCAATGTGGCTAACAAGTATTCTTAACAAGTAACTTCAAAAGAGAGTGTTTATAATAAAAATACATTTGGTTATAATTATATAATTATTACATCAATTAATTGGTTTCAAATTTTGGCATAAAACCAGCAAGTTTGGGGGAGGGGTAAGTCCATTTTACATCGATCCCAGTACTCAACTGGTACTTATTTTATCGAGTCTGCTAACAATTCTGCCCAGTCTGCTAACAATTCTGCCCAGTCTGCTAACAATTTTGCCCAGTCTGCTAACAATTCTTCCAGCTCACCTGTCTCCATATAACACCCAGGTGTCATAACAGAACAATTTTTCAAAATCTTCCCAGACAGGATTTAGAATCAGTGTCTTAGAATAAGGTTCATTTATTATAAGGTGTGTATATTAATCTATAATAATGGGTGTATATTCACAGTATGTATAATATGTGACACACACACACAGAGTAGTCATGTAAATATCATAGTACACAGTATTGACAACCAGACCATCAGATGCTGTTATACACCACTGGTCACAATGCGCTTCTAATTCTGTCTTGACCCAAATTGCTTAACTAGACCATCTTCCCACTGTTGCGGAGGTCTCCTAGGTGACCTTTTCCGATCTCTTGAATACCATTTGGCAACTGCATGGTTCCATCTGTTGTCTGAAAACCTTGCGACATATCTGACCCAGTGGACCTTGTGCTTTCAGGACTCTGACATCACATTGTTCACTCTGCTCCATTCTTTGAATTATTTCATTTCAAATGTGTTCCCTTAGTGATACTCCAAGCAAAGATCTTTCCATGGATCTTTCCATGGCCCTTTGCATCGTAGTCAATTGATGTTCTATCCTCTTCGTAGTAACCCACATCTCACTTGTGTGTAAGAGCACAGGTAGGATGATGCTATTGAAGACTCTTCATGTAAATATATTTGAATGAATATATCAGGACTTAAATGTAGATCTATCTTAATCCCTGGACTCTTAAAGACAAACCTTAATCCTGCTTATAGCATTATAAAAGATTATAGCACACCTGTCAGAACAGGACACTGGACCATCACAGATTTGATTTTCCAGTTATTCCTGGAAATCATTTAGAACTAAATGGACTGGAGCCATATGAAACGGAGTGTTTGTTCAAGAATATAATGTGCCATCAACTGACAGCTTGATGGTATTCACTTTTGTTGTCATCAAGTCCTTAGAATAGTCAGTAAGTCCTTTTATAACTGACTATCAAATTGTTCTAACCAAAATATATGCTGAATTTAATAATCCTTTCTATACTAGGCACAAAGGCCTGAAATTTTGGGGGAGGGGAGTAGTCGATTTTATGGACCCCACTTCGTAACTGGTACTCACTTTATCGACCTCCGAAAGAATGAAAGGCAAACTCGACCCCGGCAGCATTTGAACTCAGAACGTAAAGTCGGAAGAAATGCCGCTAAGCATTTTTCCCGGCGTACTAACGATTCCACCAGCTCGCCGCCCTAATGCTGAATTTAATAATAACAACAATTTTCCAACTTTGTGCATGCGCTTGTGTATGTTAATTTTCCCAGCTGAACAGCAGAATTGTAACTTATCCTCTAAGTTTAAGTCGATCCAAGGGGTGGAATTAAGCATCTTAGCCCTCACCCTCTCGTATGGCCCACTCTAAACATCATTAATTTGTCTTCAAGTGCATTCACTTTGTTGCAAGCATTTAAGCCAGTCATCGACCCCCCATTCTTTTTCTGAAGACATTGACTTATACATATTCAAGCTGGATTACATCATATCCCCCGTCTTAGAAGGCATGAATAGGTCATGGCTACAACCGTTTCTCTCCCGAGTAACTTTTTAAAAAGCATCAAAATGATAATTTGAAAAGTTTATTGTTTTGTCGATTTTGATCATAATAAGGGAGACAACTCTGACAATTTTTCGTCAGATTTTCTTGTGGAATTTTTTCACAAATTGGAATTGGTATTCATCCTCCTTTAACGTCCGTTTTCCATGCTGACATGGGTTGGACGGTTTGACTAGAGCTGACAAGCTGGAGAGCTGCACCATGTTCCAGTCTGATTTGTCTTGGTTTCTATGGCTGGATGCCCTTCCTAATGCTAACCACATTACAGTGTGTGCTGGGTGCTTTCAACATGGCACCGCACGAGCGCTTTTACGTGGCACTGGCACATGACTCTTGCAGACCAATCCTCTTCACAAGCGGGAGTGGCCTTAACAGTTCTATGGTGAAGGATGGGTCTTCTTGAATACAACTAAGCGCCAGGTATCTCGGTCCTTTGTCATCTCGTCTGAAAGGTTCAGCGCCCTGAGATCATCCTTCAGCACTTTGTCCCATGTCTTCCATGAATTCCATCCACTTTGAGAGATTGGAACTCTTTTATGAAGCTGTCAACATCCATCCACAATATTATATATTTTATTAGAGTATATATATATGTAAGTCTGAATGTGTGTGGAGTGAAGGTGAGAGTGGCTTAGTGGTTAGGGTATTTGCCTCACAATCATAAGGTCGTGAGTTCGATACCTGGTGGCACATTGTGTCCCTGAGCAAGACACTTTATTTCTCGTTGCTCCAGACCACTCAGCTGGCAACAAATGAGCTGTACCTGTAATTCAAAGGGGCCAGCCCTGTCACATTCTGTGTCACACTGAATATCCCTGAGAACTACATTAAGGGTATGCATGTCTTTGGAACACTCAGCCACTTGCACTGCGATGCTGCATGGTCTTGCATGTGTACAAACTACAATGCTGTATGGTAGTGTGACATGGGACAAAGTATTGAAGACTGATCTCAATACACTGACCTTACGAAGGAGATGACAGAGACCCGAGATATGTGGGGCATTGTTGTACTCGAGAAGACCCACCCACCACAATAGAATTGAGATCCTAAAACCAAGGTACCATGTAAAAAGCATTGGTGTGGGTGCTGGTGCCATGTAAAAAGGACTGGTGATGGTGTCACATAAAAAGAACCCAGTACACTCTGTGGAGTGGTTGGCATTAGGAAAGGCATCCAGCTGCAGAAACCAAGCCAAAACAGACTATGAAACCTGGTGCGGCCCCTGGCCTTACCAGTTCTGGTCAAGCTGTCCAACCCATACCAGCATGAAAAACAGACATATGATGATGATGATGATGATATATACATATACATATATAGTCTTTTCTTTTATAATTATTGTGTAAAAGTGATATTGTACATAAAGCACAGTTTACATTCAGGAAGATTGCATTATCGTTTAGTGTATTTTCTATTTTACTGTTGGGTAGGAAATGGGTAGAACTCACCTGTCTTTTACCCGCAAAATTTGTGTGTAGAAATTTGTGATGCTGTTAAAACTGTGTGGATCCGTAACAGAAAAGACCAGCAAGAAACCATCACCAGTGCGCATATATTGCTCCCGCATGGCACTGAATTCTTCTTGTCCAGCTGTGTCAAGCACTAGAATTAAATGAAATAAAGAATAGAACAATTTAATCATTATCATCAGCAGTAGCATCTCTTCATTATAGAAATATTCTTTTACCACATATTAAAGAGTTTCAAGCACACACGCACACACACACCCGATCTCAATACTGAAACACAACCAGTTTTACTACAGAAATGTCCTTGTCATAGTCACTCATAGTATTTATACTACGGAAACATCACTAATAGAATTGGTAACATGTCTCTACCTCAGCTAAGAGGTAATAACATGTATCTGCTATTTTAACATAAAGCAGCCAACTTGCAACGGATCTGTCAACCAATGCCTTGTGGTAATAATCCCAACATTTTGCATTCTAAAATCAAATCCTGAAAGCATCAACTTGACTTTCACTCTTTCAGGGGTGACAAACAGGGTACTAATCAAATACTGGTATTGGTTCTTTCTTTCCTCTCTCTCCCTCAAAATTGGTTACACTGTGCTATGAAAGAGTGCAAGGAGATCTCTCAGTACCTTCTTCCTCCTTCCTCCTTCGAGCAAGATTGAGCAAGGAAAAGCAAGCTTTTCTTCATTCTTACTGAGACCCACCTTGATAACTCCCACTTGGAAGCCAAAGTAAGAGTGAAGAATTTTACAACCATCCGCATGGATCGTGTCAGCAGAAGGAAGGGTGGAGCTGCCATTTTCCTGCATGATTCATTTATGGCAGATGAAAATACCACATTCTCTAATGGCTACTGTGAATCAGTCACCGTGCACAACAAAACCATTGACCTGATAATAGTTAGGTTCTATAGGCCACCCCAAACACCCATACTGCATTTTAAAGAATAAAGAATGTCTCAACAGCATTAAGTCCTTTATTCAACAGCACTATTCTACTAACATATTTACGATGGGAGACTTTAATCTACCCTGTGTTGACTGGTCTACAAAACAGTTTGCAACCAGGCACCCCTGCCTCAACTGCTGACAAAGAAGCAATGGAGTCACTTCTCGACTTCATGAATG
>JAOPUL010000002.1:19572706-19584669 GCA_027564515.1 Octopus rubescens | reverse complement strand
ACATACATACATACATACATACATACATGCGCGTTTTGAGTTGTATTTTCCAGTTTGCATTACCAAACCAGTTTTCTCTCTCTGTATGTGTGTATGTATATATACATATAAAATTCAACATGGATTATTAACATATATTTCAACATTATCAAAGAAACCTTTTTTTAAAGACAATAATTTTCATTAAATTCAAGCCTTTGCTGGAAAACTATAAACATTTGAGTTTCAACTTTTCACAAATAATGAACCTGTTATTTTGTATTTGTTTGTTCTTCTGTCTTCACATTACATATATATATATATATATACACACACACACACACATACACACACACACACACACACATACACACACACACACATTGGTTTGTTGGAGAAATGAGGAGTGGTCAATACATGTAGAGGATGTGTTTTTTTTTTGTTTTTTTTATTTTAAACTGAAACTTGAGTTGCAAGACAAAGTCTCAGCTTAAGTTTTGATTAAAGAAAAGAAACTATATATCATCATCATCATCGCTTTAATGTTTAATTTTCCCTGCTTGCATGGATTCAATGGAATTTGTTGAGGCAGATTTTCTACAGCCAGATGCTCTTTCTGTTGCCAACCTGCAAGATTTGAAATGAATGTCACTTCTTGCATAATAGTGGACACTCATTTACAATGTCAAGGCAAGGAGACAGTAACACCCACATACATATAGGATGAGCTTCTTTCAGTTTCCATCCACCAAATACATTTACAAGGCTTCACTAGAAAACATCTACCCAAGGTGCCATGTAGTGGGACCAAACCTGGAACCATATATAATATATATGTGTGAGTATACTCCTGCCTCCTTGCCATGACATCATGTAATAGTTGTAAATGAGTGCCACTGTCATACAAGCAGTGTCATTCATTTCCAATATTCTGCAAAAGTATGTCTGTTTCTTTGTGGATACAGGAATGGGCATATGGTGGTAGAAAATCTGCCATCCAACTCATGCAAGCATGATAAAGTGGACATTAAGACAACGATGAATATTAATTAGCGTTTATAAACAAAAACACACACACAAGTAATAAAATTTGAGAAACAAAAACATCAAAACAAAAACATCAAAACAAAATATTTTCTTAAAAATAATTATACTAAAAAATTACAGAAAAAAAGATTTCCTTGCACCTTTGAAATTAAGAATTAAAAAAAAATTAATCAAAAGACAGACAATTTGAAAAATACCAGATGAATCTCTTCATCTTATAAAACAAATAAATGAGTCTGGGTCAACATTAGACATGATTTGGAATTTGGTATAAATCTTCAGTGGATCCAAACTCGGATTTAGAATGAATCTTCTCCAAAGATATTAGATTTTTGGCTGACTTCATTTTGACAATTAAGAACAATACTGGTGTGAAATAATTTACGGGTTTAAAATAAAGGAAGTTCAAAAAATTCTTGATAAGGATTGAAATTTGAGGTGAAGTAAATATTAAATCCTAAAACATTTTCTTTAATTGATGCCAAAAGAGAGGAAAAGTTGGAATGGAATTCTAGAAAACTGTCAAAAATATAAAAACAATAAAATCCTGCATAAGGCTTATTTGGAATGTTTTGCTTCAAATTATAAATCTAGACTTGACATTTCTCTACTGCCAGCAGAGAATGAAAGTCATAAAACTGTACAGCAGTTACTGGCAGATGAACAGAATAATGGATAGGAACACAGCTTCAATGTGATGAATTAATTTTTATCTTTCTTCACTTCTTTGTGGTCTTTCTTCTTTCTGAAAAAAGAAAACCCTTTCTTTTTTTTCTCTTTTTCTAGTTTTGAACCATCATCATCATCTTCATGTGTCTGAAGCATGGATTGATGACTGCCAGGAATCTTGGTGCCCACCTGCTCAAAATCTGTGCTACTTTCAACTGAGCTGGCTGACATAGAATGCTGAAAGGAGAAATTTACACAAATATTTAGAAGAAATACAGCATGGATTTAACATACAAGTGAATTAATTGATCATCAATAATCACTAAATAAACCATAGGGAGGAAAATCCAAAGATTAACTGGTACAGGTTAGAATTTTATAAGATAAAAGGAGGAGGAGGAGCCACAGAAACCCCTGACAAAATCAGCTAAAAAAGTTTTAACCATTTGACCAGAACAAAGCATTAACTTTTAATCCATAAAAACAAAAGTTAGCTCCTTTGCTAATCCTTCCCTAATACCTAGTTATTTCACCCTCCTTCAGTTCCTAGAACATAAACTTTTTATATTCAACAAATGTTAAACTCCAATAATTTTATGTACATTCAACCCTAACCCCCAAAATGCAAAACCATCCCTTCAAATCGTTTTCCCCCTTCACTCATTATATATCTTTATCCTAATAAAAGGGAAAGAAAGTATTAAAAATTTGATAAAGATATTTTACAATCTGTACTCTAGTTAGTTTTTAGCTTATATACACGGATATGTTACTCCTTTTTTAAGCAAGTATTTCACTGTACATCTCTGACAGTCTTATACACATATGAACTAAATATAAAAAGGAACAACAGACTAAGAAACATCCACAATGAATAATGGCAGACAGCTCCATCTATCCATTTTCACCAGCCACTATTCCTGAGAGGGTCATGGAGGTAGAATCCTCAAGCACTTCCTCCATAGGAAGTTGCTGTCAGAAGCAACTGTCGTTAGACATTCCAGCTGGATACCCAAGCATGACCAACTGTGACTATGGATATTAACCAACCATCTTGTTCTTGGTCTACCCTGAAGTCTCTTGTCAGGTGGCTTGGCTTGATGACTCCATCTTGAAATTCTTTCCTGTGACATTCTAATCACATGTCTGTAACACTAGAGTTGTAACCTCTCAATGCAGTGAAGTAGCAGTTCAACCTAGAGAGACTTCCTGATCTCTGAGCTGTGAACCCTGTCAAGTAATGTTACCCCACAGATCCTTCAGAGGAACCCCATTTCAGCCACTTGTAGTCACAATCATAACCCAACATTCTTGACCATAACTATCTTTATTTACCCATCTTTGTATTAACCATGCTTGTATAGCACTCCCTTCAGGTTGATGCAGCTAGTGTAACACGAATGAATGATGATATATTAAAGACAAAGAAAACTGTTATAACATGTCTGTTGGCAAATGCTCATAGAAACCTTCTTTTCAGATGTTGAATGCCGCCCACCTTCCCATCCTTAGAGTTGGCGCATTGAAAGGTAGGTCTGGTGAAATTGTTGATATGCACGAACGAAGGCGTGTTGATGTGTGCTGCATTCAAAAAGTAAGATGGAGCGGAGCACCAGCCAGGTTCCTCATGGGTAAGACACATATGTATAAAATCTTCTGGGAAGACAACAGTGACAGGGTAGGTGACATGGGAATACTCCAAGCTGAGAAATGGGTGGATAAGGTGATTAATATAGTCAGAGTATGCGATAGGGTACTTAAGCTTAGACTAGTTTTGCAAAATAGTACAGCAACAATTATCTCTGCCTACGTCCCCCAACCAGGTCTGCCAAATGAACAAAAGGATCGTTTTTATGATATTCTTTTGCAATCTACCTCAAAGGCAAATGACAGTGATCTTCTCTTCGTAGCTGGTGATTTCAATGGACATGTTAGGCAGCAACTGGGTGTCTTCCACAATGTGCATGGTGACCATGGAGTTGGTTCCCATAACAAGGAGGGAACAAGGCTTCTGAAGTTCTGTGATGCAAATAACCTAATGATCTGCAACACCAACTTCAGAAAGCCTGCTAGTCCCCTGATAGATAACCTATCAATCTAGTGGTCAAGCTAGCCAGTTGACTACATTCTCACCAGAAAGCGAGATACATGGTTGCTCAAAAACGCAAAGACCTTCTCTGGTGAAGAATGTACTCCTCAGCATAGATTAATCATTAGCAACTTCAGACTACAGGCTAGAAGGATTCCAAGAAGCAGATCAGTCTGGAAAACAAGGATCTGGAAGCTTAAGGAGTCCTTTGAATAGTCAGAGATTTAGAGACATTCTAACAGAAGCATTTAATGAGAAGGAGGAGGTATTAGAGACATGTAACATAGACGACAAATGGAGGTTCCTACGAGACAACTTACTGAGAGTCACAGACCAAATTTGTGGCCGGTGCAAAGTCCCAACCAGATCTAGGGTGACATGGTTGTGGAACAGTGTAGTTGACAGAGTTATTAGAGCAAAGAAACAGGACTGGAAGGGTGGTGGTAGCAAAGAACTATATCAGGTAGCTAGAAATGAAGCTTGGAGGCTGGTATACCTAGCCAAGGGAGAAGCAGAAAGGAAGAATTTTGCCACTGTTCTGCAGCGTGAAGACCAGCAGCTTGAGTTGTTTCGGTTTGCAAGACAGTGTGTCAGGGAAAATTGTGATGATGTAGGAGAGAAGTGCGTTCAGATGGATGATGGTTCACTTGCAGTAGCTTTGTAGATAAAGCTATGAAGGAAATGAAGACAGGGAAAGTCCCCGGCCATCAGGAATCACTGCTGAGATGCTTAAAATATCTGTCAGAGTGGGATATGGCCTAATCACCTGAATAGATAATTAGGTTGTCTATGAGGGAGTCATACCCAACGACTGGTGTAGCAGCATTATAGTCAACTGCTACAAAAGGTAAAGGTGACGCCTTAGACAGAAATAATTAGAGGTATCAAATTGTTTGACCAGGATATGAAAATTACTAAGGAGTTGTAGCTCAACTAATTAAGAAGAGAATTAGTCTAGATGAGAATCAGTTTGGTTTTGTGCCAGAGAGAAGCACTACTGATGCTACATTATTGGTAAGGCAGGAGAAGTACTTAGCCAAAAATAAATCTCTGTATTTGGCTTTTGTTGACATGGAGAAACCCTTTGACAGGGTCCCCTGCTCCCTTATCTGGTGATCAATGCAGAAGCTAGGGATAGATGAGTGGTTGATGAGAGCTGTTCAAGCCATATACAGGGATGCTGTCAGGAAGGTGAAGGTTGGCAATGAGTATAACAATGAATTTAGTGTACAGGTAGATCACCAGAGATTGGTTCTCAGCCCCTTCTTTATCATAGTCCTCTATAACAGAAGAATTTAAGATAGGATACCCTTGGGAGCTCCTCTATGCTGATGACCTTGTTCTTTTTGCTGAATCACTACCAGAACTAGAGAAGAAATTTCAGGTATGGAAGCAAGGTCTGAAATCAAAGAGCCTTAGAGTTAATTTAGCAAAGACCAGTCTTAGTAAGTAGGAAAAGAGACAAGTCACAAATCCCTTCAGGGAGATGGCCCTGCTCATTATGTAGAAAAGGTGTAGGTAGAAACTCCATAAAGTGTACCCAGTGCAAGCTATGGACACATAAGAGATGCAACAGTATCAGAGGAAGGTTAACAGAGAGAGAGAGTAGTCTTTGTGTGTGGCAGATATGGAGGTATAATAAACACTAAGAATGCGCAGAGAATAGACACTTCCTCAAATGCCTGGTAGGATCCTTAGAAGTAGTAGGTAGCTTCCATTACCTAGGTGACCAAGTTAGCAGTGGAGGAGGAAGTTCTGAAAGCACAGATGTTAGAATAAGAAGGGGCTGGGCAAAGTTCAGAGAGCGACTACCTCTGTTAGTAACAAAGGGCCTCTTCCTCAGAGTGAAAGGCAGACTGTATGATGCCTGTGTACTTACAGTTATGCTACTTGGCAGTGAAGCATGGTCTATGACTACAGAGGATATGCGATGGTTTGAAAGAAATGAAGCCAGCATGTTCCACTGGATGGGTAATGTACAACAGAGTGAAATATTGGGTATAATAGGCATGAGATGTAGTGGGCAAGAAAGAAGATTGCACTGGTATGGTCATGTGATGCGTATGGATGAGGATAGCTGCGTAAAGAAGTGCCAATTACTAAATGTGGGGTAACCTGTGAAAGAGGTAGACCCAGGAAGATGTGGGATGGGGTGGTGAAATATGATCTTCAGATGTTGAGTCTCATGGAGGCGATGACAAGTGACCGAGACTTCTGATGATTTGCTGTGATTGAGAAGACACATCAAGCTAAGTGAAATTGTGGTCATGGCCAGTGCTGGTGACATGTAAAAGGCACCTGTGCCAGTGACAGACGAGAGGCACCCATGTTGGTGACATGTATATGACACCCAGTACACTCTGTGGAGTGGTTGGCATTAGGAATGGCATCCAGCCATAGAAACCAAGTCAAAACAGACTTGAGCCTGATGCAGCTCTCCGGCTTACCAGCTCTCCAATCAAATCGTCTTACCCATTCCAGTATGGAAAACAGACATTAAATAATGATGGTGATGATGAATTTACCTGCAATTGACAATACTTGGTGTTCACAATTTTAAATTAAGATTTTTACGTTCCATTGATGACAAGACCCTGATTTTAGATCAAGTTGCTATTTCTACATTTCTGTGATTTTAGATGAATGATAAGAAACTTGTAGCCATCTGAAGGAATGAGGCTTTTCAGGGCAAATCCTTATACTGGAATATAGTTTTATTGATTTAACTGGATTTAAAAACTCATCATTTCAACTGTGAAGTTTAGAAACAGTCCTTTATATCTTTAATCTACATTCATAATTAATTACTTTTTGAAAGCACTGGTGATGGTGCTACGTAAAAAGTACCCAGGACACTCAGTAAAGTGGTTGGTGTTAGGAAGGGCATCCAGCTGTAGAAACCTTGTCAAAAACAGACAACAGAACCTGGTATGGCCCCTGGCCTTGTCAGCTCCTGTCAAACTGTCCAACCCATGACAGCATGGAAAATGGACGTTAAATGATGATGATGAAGATGGGTTTGAGTTCAGTCCCACTGTGCAGCACTTTGGATGTCTTCTACTATAGCACCAGACTGCCGTGTGTGTGTGTGTGTGTGTGTGTGTGTGTGTGTGTGTGTGTGTGTGTGTGTGTGCATGAATGTTGATATTCCATGCTTGTCACTGCTTGAGCGAAAGGGCATTCCTTGTTGATACTATGACTAGTTGATCTTTCAGTGCTTCCAAACACCTCTGGAATAAAACAATCACTTACTTGAAAAGCAGGTAAAACTTGGTGAAAGACAGAGTATCCAGCAGTAAAATCCTGCCTCAAGACTCTCTGTCCAACCCATGCTATCTTGGAAAAACACACATTAAATAAACAATTATGATTTAAAGCTTATTTTTCAACTAACTGTAAATTTTAAAAACAAGTAAGACTTGTAAATACTTTCAGAAAGTGTAAAATGTGAATTGAAGTGTAACTCACTCATTGATTTGTCACCCTTTCAGCAAGAATGGTGGATACTTTATATTTAAGCCTGCTTTGCCTTGACAAAAAATAAGGACTTTTAAAAATTGAGGGCACTTGTTAAAATTTGTTTAGATTTTGTTAGAGTGCTTATCACAGTAGTATCAACCAGACATCAGATGCTGTTATACACCACTAGTCACAATGCGCTTCCAATTCTGTCTTGTTTGTGCCATTCTTTTGCATCTTCACCCAAATCACATGACCAAATCGTCTTCCCATCATCAAGGAAGCCTTCAAAGTGGCTTTTTCTGATCTCTTAAATACCATCTGGCAACTGCATGGTTCCACCTGTTGTCTGTGAACCTTGCAACATGTCCAGCCCAACAGAACTTGTGCTTTTGGTACTCTGCGATCAAATCATTCACTATGCTCCATTCTCAAATTATCTCATTTCAAATATGCTTTCTTAAAAGCTAAAACAATGAATAATTATATTTTATAAAATAAGTAAGATTGAGTCACATAAAAGATTTATTAACGGGGCAGTGACTCAATCTCACTTATTTTATAAAATATAATTATTCACTGAGATGGCAGCTAACTTGAATGTGGTCTCCTAACATAAGAAAGTTTCCTGCTTCTGGTTTAGATTAAAATTATAATAGAGAGGCATAATAATATCATTTTATGACAAAGCTATGATTTAAAATGATAATGATGCTATTGCCATGATACTGTGATTTCACTCTGAGAAGAGTCAAAATCTTGTTAGAGTCAACAATGCTAGATAAACACTGATCTGTTCTAAACGTATTCAAAGGTCATCAAAAGTTTTTTTTTAAGAACAAACAACTTTCTGAAAAAAGTGACCAACAGATTGAAATGACATCATTCAAAAAGTGATTGAAGAATTCAGCCAACATCTAAGATGTTTTCCCTTTTTATTCCATAATAGTTTTTCTAAAGTGCAAGAAACAGAAAGCTGATATAATAAAGCAGGATTTTAATTTTTTTTATTTTACCTCTGTTTTTATATTGTGATTTCTTTTATAAGATTTGTTTAGAAGAACTTCTTCGAACTTAATCTAGGAAACCCCATCATGGAGCTATCTGCTCTCATTTTAATTTTTATTATATGATATAGTTTATTTCATTTACACCCCAGAACAGGATCATCTTAGCAGCTTTACAGGCCCCTGGGCCTTATGGTATTTATTTATTGACATCAAACCATGGCATACATAACTCTGAGTTGGGCCCCTACACCCATGAAGCCCCCAGGCAAATCAATGCTCTGGGCCCTGTTGTATATATTTGACAGCAAACCACAGCATAAATAGATCACAATTGAGCCCCTAAACCAATGAAGACCCCTGTACCGTACCATACCTTAAGACTGCCCCACAATCAGTAAAGAGTTCTCATGTCACACAATCTTTGAAAATAATCATTCCGTTATCCTCAGCAGCAGGATGTTATCTTTTATATATTATTTTTTTAATTCAAGGATTCCAAATTGCAACCCTTTTATGTGAATATCAGTCAATATATTTGGATCAATAATCAGTAATAGATATTGTATTTATGTTTGTGTTCTTTTTTATGTTCTTCTTTTTGAAACTTTAAAAGTATTTTTAAATCTTCTTGAATCTTAATTTATCTCAAAAATAATTCTACAATGGCTTATTTACAACCAAGAATATCACTTCGAGACTTTGCAGAGGTGGCCACCGGTGCTTTCTGTGTTCATGAAATAAATTCAGTCACAGAACACCACTTTAGAATTACTTTGAACCCATTTCAATCCAACTAAATATTGATTTCAAATTTTGGCACAAGGCCAGAAATTTCAGGGGAGGGAGTAAGCCGATTATATTGATCCCAGTACTAAGGATGAAAGGCACAGTCCACCTCGGCAGAATTTGAACTCAGAACGTTGAGATGGACAAAATGCTTAGCAGCATTTTGTCCGGCATTGCTAACGATTCCGCCAGCTCTCTGTTTTCATCAAACTAAATATTACAACAAAAATGCATCATGGCTGTATATAACTTTAGCTTCATTAAATATAATTGAGGGAATAAATATCATCAGCATTTCTCTCTTTGATCCAAAATGGATCAAAACTCAGTAGAATCTTGAACCAAAATTCAATATTACAACATTACTTGTTAGTCAATTCAATGAATCTCTCTCTTCTGTAGCTCAGTGTCCCTTTTCACAGAATGAGGGTTTATAAACACTCCCTTCTCATCTTTTATAAACACTCCCTTCCCATCTTTTATAAACACTCCCTTCCCATCTTTTATAAATGCTCCCTTCTCATCTTTTACAAAAAGAAAACAGAAAAAACAGCAAATTATTTTAATCAAACAGAGGCTAATTTTGAGCAGTGGTTTATTATCCATATTTTCTTATACTATTTCATCAACTTGGGCCCCTTTTAGATTATGCCCTGACACATCTTCACAACCATCCTCTTTCTTTTCCATCTAGGTTGTACTTTAACCTCTCATCACCTGGCATAAAGCCAACACCCTCAATACTACTCCCCCCCTACTCAGTTGAGGGGTCTTGTCTTGCAGTACCCTGTAAAGTGGAGGCATTTATAAGAGCATCTAGCCAGAGAATCCATGCTAAAGCAGACATTGAAGCTTACTGGATTTCTCTGGTTCACCAGACCCTGTCAAACCGTCCAAGAAATGCCAGCATGGAAAATGGACATTAAACAATGATAATGATGATTTAACTGGACAAAATTTGTAATTGTGATTCAAATTATAGGAAAGCTTGGATTTACAAGTCATGTCCTATAATAAATACTGCATCATCCATAATGCAATGGTTCTAAGTGTGAGACTTGTTATTCACAAAGTATTCATTAAAAGTTTATTTAAATGTATTTAAATGGTGCTGGTGCCATGTAAAAAGCACTTGGTACACTCTGTAAAGGGGTTGGCGTTAGGAAGGGCATCCAGCTGTAGAAACCAAGCTAAAACAGACTATGGAACCTGGTGCAGCCCCTGGCCTTACCAGTTCCTGTCAAGGGGTCCAACCCATGCCAACATGGAAAACGGACGTTAAATGATGATGATTTTTAATTACCATGATATCAGTCTGGGGTTGATTGTTATGAAGTAATTAATCTATCTATGCCATGAGTAATGTTTAAATATGTTTTGTTACACTTGACTTCCGATAGTCTTTAAGGTTAGGCTTACAAACATGTATTTATACAAAAGGATAATGATGCAGTCCAAATGTTTTTATGTAGTCCCAAACTTAATGTCTACATATAAAAAGAATGTATTAATTACTGAAGTTTAGAGCCTGCCATATGTTTCAACTTTTGACTGAGATATCATAATTAATGGCTAGTAATTAGTAAACGACATCAGTTATTTAATTACTAAATACCGCTTCTGAGAAGAAGGGTGTGTCTAAGTGCCTATTTTATATGGCTTCAAAATACCGCTGAAATTGGTCTAATTTTAAAATATTTTCGTGGGGTGAGGGAGTGTCTTTCCGCCAGCTTTAAGGGTTCGCTGTGCTTGCTTGTCCACCCCCAAGTTTGTCATATATGGGTACAATAATTAGAAAAGCAAAAATATAAGCAAGACTTTTCTAACGTTCAACATGTAACACTTATCGTTTTTGTTATCCAAATTCTAGAGTTTTCTTTGTGAGAAAAAAGCTCCCTCCATATAGGAACAACACACACACACACACACACAGGAATTCAAACGACGAGGTAAATAAAGATAACCATTAGCATTGGAAGGCTATTCTATGTTAATTGGTAGACACTGTCACACCCCACAATAGGATCCGCTGGGGACGTTCATCTCTATTCACTTCTCACGGCACACCAACCTAAACTTTTGTGTTCTTATTTCCAATTCAAACAATGCAGTTGATAGAGATTAAGACATACCTCATGGAAGAGCAAAGGAAGGTATGAACGGTGGGGGCAGAAGATGATGAAGGAAATAACAGGTTGTGTAGATATGAATGGAGATGAAAGCAGAGAGAAGGGTAACAAAAAAAAAGCGGGAGGTAGATGTAATGATATTTTGTGTAGAACTATGCTGGTAAAATAGTTTAATTTTCACCATTAATTTTTTTGAAGACACATGTCACGCTTTAGGAAACCCGAGTTCACGCACCGTGGTGGTGAAGATGGTGGGGAGTAGAAGCACTGAACTGTGCTAGAGAAATGTGAAGAATAATCGTTGTTAAGCAGGCAGAAAGAAGAGAATCAGTGCTCTTTAGATTTGTGTGGTTGAATGCGAGGTACTTAAAGAAGACCAGGAGATGAATGAACAAACGCTATTGCAAGGAATGTGGGACAAACGAAAACGTAGCCAAGTACACAGTCTTCAGTATTAATAAAAACATAAAACTACAAATATAAAGCTGAAGTATTTGTTAAAGATAGCCTACAGCAATTCTCTGACCAGTCACTATAGTTATACACCAGCAAGATAATAGACTGAAGTCAAATTACAGCAACAGTTACTGTTGCTAAAAGAAAACAAAGAAGAAATGTTGAGAAAAAAAAGGGTGGGCAGACAGTGGGAGCGGCACGGGTCCCGGGACAGGAAGGCGTGTTTATATATATATACTGATTGCTCATCTTGACAGATGATAGCCGTCCCACAAGCACACACACCACAATCCCTCTGTTGATGAGCCCTCAGATTACTTTAAAGACCAGCTGCTGACT
>JAOPUL010000002.1:19517881-19549781 GCA_027564515.1 Octopus rubescens | reverse complement strand
AGATTGTTCATTGATAGTTCAAAACGTAGTTTGAAATGTGTTTTGCTCCATAATACCAACATGTATGCGCCAATACCTATAGGTCATTCAACAACACCGAAAGAAAAACATGATGCAATCAAACAGGTTATGCAACAGATGACTACACCAAACATAAATGGATGTTATGTGTCGATTTGAAAATGGTAAATTTCCTACTTGGTCAACAAAATGGCTACACGAAATTCTCATGTTTTTTTGTGTATGTGGGACGGTAGAGCAAAAGAGAGCACTGGAAAAGGAAAGATTGACCACCTCGAGAGTTGAAGGTCGGTGGAAAAAACGTTATTAGTGCAGTGCTAGTTCCGATATAAAAAAAATCATAATCCCTCCCTTGCATATCAAATTGGGATTAATGAAACAGTATGTAAAATTACTCGACAAAGAAAGTAAATATTTTGAGTTGAGTATATATCTAAATCGTTTCCAGGACCTAGCACCCAAAAATTCAAAGTAGGAGTGTTTGATGGTCCTGATACCAGGAAACTCATTAAGGATGATGAATTTGTTAATTCAATGAATGACTTGGAATTACGCGTTTGGACATCGTTTGTTGACGTGGTAAAAAACTTCTTAGGCAATCGCCGAGCCGAAATTTACAAGAAGTTAGTGGAAAAGTTGTTGAAAAGTCTACAGGACATTTTTACATAGCCATCTAGATAAATTTCCGGATAATTGCGGCGATGTGAGTGATGAGCAAGGAGAACAATTCCATCAGGATATCAAAACAATGGAAGAGTGCTACCAGGGACGGTGGGACAAACGAAACTTAAAAAACATTGAACATGACAGACAATCAAGAAAGAGAAAATGTTTACCATAGTTCTTATGTTCACAAAGGTTTTATTTCTGCTGTTAGTTTATTTAATGATTTGATGAAAATACTTGTTGGTCTTGGTATATTCAATCGAGTTATTTTTAAAGACTTAGGGTCTTGTTATTGCAAAAATAGTATTTCTCAATAAGGAAACTAATATTTGTTGGTTTAAATACGAATTGAGAGGTTTCTACGATTTTACTTTGAGAAATATTGCCATCGATCAATATCATATATACAGAAAACAAATGAAAAAAAAATGCTTTTTCCCCCCCTCCAAAAAATGGGCATTTCTGTACAGCAAAAATGGTAGCTAACCAAGAAAAAGGTCATTTTCAGATTCAGTGCCCTCAAATTAACTAAAATAGATGTTTGGTGTCTCGACACTATTTCAAAAATTTTTTTTTGTTGACCAGTGTAATTCATGTTGCTTTAGGTGACTTTATTCAACAATACTCAATTTTACACTGTAGAAAAAAGATTTGCAGTTTTCCCCCCTCTCAACTAATTTCTCTTCCTGCCCTAGACACATTTATTCCCTAATATACATAAATATTCCATTATGTATGAAAGGGGATTTTTTTTTTATCCACACACTTTAGCCTTGGATGAAATGATTCAAAGAGACAATACAAATGGAGAGAAGAGTTTGTGATGAAGGTCTGGACTATAAAGACAGGTGCCAGGGGGTGAGGGTGACTTAAACTACTGATGCTAGCAGAGAAATAGAAAGAGGGGTAGGGGAAGAATTCAACCACAAACTATTGCAGGTGAGATCTAATAACCTTGATTAAATAATGAATAGTCTCATGGCATTTAATGAATGAAAATAATCAAGACTGAATTAAATCACTACTATATAATATATATGTGCAGGTGTGGCTGTGTGTTAAGAAGTTTGCTTCCTAAGCACATGGTTCCGGGTTCAGTACAACAGCATGGCACCTGGGCCGATCAAAGCCTTGTGAGTGGATAGATAGGAGACCCCCTTCAGTCACAAATGACCATGGAATTGCACCTAGAAAGTTCCCCTCCAAGGCACAAGTCTGGGCAAGGTTATTTGAGGAAGGCCAGCAGTCTCACCTCTTCTCCATGCCACTAATGTTGTCTAAAGGAAAGGCCCATCCAGCTTGGCACCAGTGACAACATCACAACTCATTTTTACAGTTGAGTGAACTGGAGCAACGTGAAATAAAGTGTCTTGCTCAACAACACAACACAGCCTGGTCCAGGAATCAAACTCATGAATGTAAGCCCAACACTAACCACTGAGCCAAGCACCTTCACTATCATCAACATCCTTTAACGCGTCCGGTTTTCATGCTGGCATAGGTTGGACAGTTTGACCAGAGCTGTACCAGGTTCCAGCCCTATTCAGCTTGGTTTCTGCGGCTGGATGCCCTTCCTAATGCCAACCACTTTACAGCGTGCTATAACATGCCACCAGCATCAGTGCTTTTTATGTGACACTGGCACAGCATGGCACCATCTTTATTTATTTATATATATATATATTATGTATGTGTGTCTTTATTTGTCCCCCACCACTGCTTGACAACCGGTGTTGGTTTGCTTACGTCCCTACAACTTAGTGGTTAAGCAAAAGAGACTGATAGAATAAGTACCAGGATTTTAAAAAAAACAAAGTACTGGGGTTGATTCGTTTGACTAAAAATCCTTCAAGGCATCTCTCTCTCTCATATCCACGCACACACATATATATTGTCCTAAGTGTGGCATTAAACTGTATCTGGTGGTGAGGCTTAAGTTCAGAAGTTGTGGGAAGTGTGGAGTCACCCTTTAATTACCATTACTCCCAGATCCGTTCCAACCTGGAATGATAATACCTGTCAAGGTCCCATCTGTGGGTTAAATAGATTTTTGTAAGGGTTGATTGAGCTCCTTAGCTTCTAGGAGAAGGAAAACTTTGCTCTTCCAATATTTCCTAAGCCAGCCTGGAAAGAGAGTATGGCTGATGAAACCAACAGGGGAGATGTTATAAATTGCATCGTTGCAATACAAAATCTTTCATAAATATTTAAATCAACAAAAGAAACCAGTGTTGACTTAAGATGTAATTGACTTACCTCCTCCCCCAAAATTGCTGGCCTTGTGCCAAACTTTGAAACCAATATTACAACCAAATTTAACATACCATCATCCTTTTTAAAGTGTATTTGCCTCAGTAGATATTAGTGAAGTAGATCATTCTTGTATGAAACCCAGTATTTCAAAGTGTTACTCCTCAAGCGATTATTTCTGAAATCTTCATTACTCATTCCATCCAGTGGACTGTGAAGGAGCAGGGCACTGATATCAAAATAGAGAATCTAAGCATCAACCTTGGTAGCTGATGAGCAAGTTCGCTCAACATGACAAAGTCACACTAAAGCAATTGTCATTCACACATCTGCATACATAAGTGTTTGTCATGCAGCTCCTCCTTGTGCTTAACGTATTGGACAATTTGGACAGTCAAACATTTTGTTAGCAGAACCAGATATATTTATGCAGCATTAAAGAAAAGGTTTTTAACTGAAAGTTGATTACAGAGGATATATACACAGCATTCATTGCAAACACATTTCCGCAACTATTTTCTTAGGTAGCTTCTGCATCTGTCTGCGTGTGTGTGTGAGTCATTATTGGAACTGCAAGAGGAGCATTTGAAATTTTAAAAAAAAGACAAAAAGGCAAATGAACTAGAAAGGAAAAAAAAAAAAAACCACCTCATCATGAGATTGAATAATAATTTATTTCTTTGCTAGAGAAGTAAAGAAAAAAAAAAAAAGCCTTTTTCTTTACAAAAATCATTTCTTTCAGATGGTGTTTGTCTTTGGCTTTAAAATATCTTACATTACATAGACATGCATATTCTCACTCATTCACTCAAACTAACAACAGGGAAGTAAGTTTTGCAGGCAAACCAGTGATTGAAAGGGGAACAGATTGACTTAACTGAAAACCCACTAACTTGTCCGTCCTTCCTTCCTTCAGTGTAATAAACTGATAAGACAATTACCCAGACATATGATTAAAGCAGATTTTATTTTAATTTTATCCCACAGGAATTTTTCAGTCTGAAAGTAGCATATACTGTTATATCTTTAGATTAAATCAATCAACCTTCACTAAATATTTGAAATGCACATGTGCAATTACTGCACTTAATATTCAGAAAGAAAAAGTACCTGTTGTAATTGATGAAATAAAATTTAGAATAAGCAGTGTGTGGTGTCTAGGGTTGAATGCATTAAAAGAAGTACACTGACAGAGAGTACACATGAAATATGTAATGAGTTTGCAGCTCATCTTGCAAATTCTGAGATAAGTAGGAACTAACCAATATGTTAGAGTGTTCAGTCAAGAAGATAGTTGTTCGATTGATAATCTGAATATAGTTCCATCTAAAAATATCACATTTCTCTCTAATTATGTAACTCTAAAATGAACAGGTTGTTACAACCATTAATTTGTCACCACCAATAAGAAATATAAAAGGCTTTAGATTGTAATTGTATTGGTAAGAAGGTTATTATTACAACTCATAAAAATGTGCAAAAATAAATCTAGGAGAATAAAACTGAACATACTATCTGAAGCCTCAGTGGTTATAAGCAACACACACACACACACAATCAAAATCAAAATCTTAAGAAATTAGAGCAAAAAGTTCCAAATTACATGTAAAATATTGCTGGGATTTTTTCCTAGAGTTATCCATTTCTTTTTTTTCTTTTTTTTTTCATTTTTAGAGTTTGAAAGAGATATCAGAAAAAAAATATCTAACAAAGGCACATAATTAAAGGCAATATTACTCTATTTCCTAAATTAAGTGCTAAATCTAAATTGATTGCAAACAGTGAACACATGCTAACATTAAGTTAATAAACCAAGAAATTTCTTTTCCTCAAAAATAGTTAAGAAAAGAAAGGCAAAACATTCTAAATTGAGTCAAGTAAAATAACAAAAAGTGTGTGTGGTGAAAAGAAAACTATTTGATTTTACAGTTTCAGAAATCCTTTGCTAATTCAATAAATACAAGAATAAAATGTATCAGTGAAACTCTGAAAATATCAGAGTTACTAAAGTAACATGTCAGAAACTGTGAACATTAGTTGCAGATTTAAAGAACAAAAATAATTTCCATTGTAATATCATTGACAAGTTGTTCAAATTGTTTGTGGGGGTTGATAAGGTTAAAAAAAAAAAAAAACAATCACCTGAAATATAAATTTTAGTAATTTTTTTCATTTTTATTTTTTTTTTTTAAATAATTTTTATAACAAAAAAAAATTACAGAGCTGTTTTAGCCCAAACACAAACAACAATTATGTTTGGTGGTGGTCAGGTGTAGATCATCTAAAAATTCTAAAGCACCTCAACAAGTATCAAAAATAAACTTTGTACTTCCTTAGAAAAAAAGGAGCTGGACAAGGTTCAACATTCAACAATGGTCTCAGGTTAAAATTTGTTCAACTGAATACCTATACTTCAAAATGACTCCACTTCCAACAAAATAGCTCATGATTATCATAGACATATAAAAAGAATAAATAAATAAAAATAAACCAGTTTGTAGAGTTTCAACAATTAGTTGTGTGTCCTTTTGATGCTTCATTAGAAAAAGAAAAGTATAAATGTCCAAAATGGACAGAGGCTAACAGCTCCTACCCACTGTATTGAACAACTATCAGCTATCAATATAGAATAGTAGACAGTCTCTCATCAGCCAACCTCAACAACTGTCTACTTTACATAGATTATTACTACTTTCAGTGAAACTGATAGAGAGACAAACATAGTAACTGTCCATCATTTTGTCCCCCACCCTTCCTTCCTTTATACAACCCAATTTGACAGAAACTACTTTTGTCTGTCTCTCATGCAGAAGTAAAACCTTAAAGAAGATAATTACATGAAGTTAACAAAGAAACAAGAAATTATATAAAAATGAAAGAGGATAAAAAGAAACCAAAAGTTTTACCTATTTACTTCATGTAATAAGGAAGAAATCCAGTCAGTGTTAGTCCTAGAAAGTTAAATTAAAAGTTTTATCTACACAACTTATATCCTTAAAAATGAATAGAATGACATCTTTGGCATGTCATCAGAACCTGATAACTTGATTAACAACAGATCAGGGTTGAGAGATGTTAATTATGTACAATTAGTTGACTTCTTGTTCCCTACTGGCTTTAATTGTCCTGTTTTGATGATAGGAAACGGGAGGTTGGGGAAGTGGAATCAATGGTGGTTGCTGTTGCTGGGGTGGCATTTGTGGAGGGCCTGCACTGTGAAGGGCCGATACCATGAGATCTCTGATTCGTCGCTGGGCAGACTGAAGAGAATAAAAATTTCCAATAATTGTAACAGGGACATCTTCATCAGTGAAATCATCAGGCAATTTCACAATGGCACGACTAACTCTTCTTAATTCTTGAAGCTGCAACATAAAATATTTAGAATAAAGAAAAACCAACCACTATGGCTGCCTATACTATAATAAACACACATAACACAAATATAAACAATCTACTTACATTCTGTCCACCACGGCCAATAATTCTGCCAATGATGCTGCGAGGAACAATTATTTCAGAACGCAACTTCACTTCTTCTTTACCAAAAGCTCCATCGTCTTTAACTTTCTCAAAAAGATAAAATTGAGCCTACAAAACAAAATTTAATCTTTAAAAGTTTAGAGATTCAGCAACAGAAATTCTTTTTAAACTCTAACTAAAACAAACTAATGAATGTTTATCAACAATCTAAACCATTATTCCTATCTATAAACTGAAGGTAAAGAAAAACCCTGTATTTGAGTTATTCGGGCTCACCACCAGCCCCTACAATGAACTCAAATTTTAACCCTTGACCAAACAGCCTGGTTTAATAGTGTTTAATTCAACTATTCTTACAAACATGAAATACATTATCCCTATTCTATTGCAATTGTTCCAACACTTACCAAAAACTCACTTAGTACTCATATACTTCAGCACCACTGCAGACTTTCATAGATCAACTTAGTTTCCCTTCTCTGTAATTAATCTACTTTACCTCAAGTTAATGACACTTCAATAGACAGCAGTATAAAATGTAAACCTGGTATAACATCTAATGTAATGTTTTACAATCAGACAACAATTTCCAATTCAAGAAGAATTTAACTTAATATCAGTAGTGAATATGAAGTGTACAATTCTACAGTTAAATAAATGAAGTAATACAGGAGTTTGAGGGTGCACAGCTTATAATCAGTGCCTATACATAGGGATTCTGTAAACGTGAATATCCAAGAACTGCTCAAGGAATTTGCAACAGATGCCCAAGGCAGGATTGCAGAATTATCTAGAGCATAAGAAAAGCAGTTTCTTACAGTTATGGCCAATTTTTGGTGTTCAGGTGCTAGATCATCTTGAGGGTTGTCCCACAAAATGATAATAACATAAGAACTGCAAATTAAGAGTAATTCTAGCATCAGTGACAGGAACCAGTTTTGTAGTAATGAAAACTTTTGTAGCAAACAGGTTGACCAGGAGTTACTGTCTAATTAGACAATTCTGTTTACACACTGTAGAAACCACTTTGAGAGGAGAAAAATAGAGCAGATCTTTGAAAGCTATAAAAATGAAATATATATATATTTCTGTAAGGTGGTTGGTGTTAGAAAGTGCATCCAGCCATGAAAACTCTGCAAAACCAGACTGAAGTCTGGTGCAGTCTTCTGCCTAGCCAGCTCCTGTCAAACCATCCAACCCATGCCAGCATGGAAATCAAATGTTTGATGATGATGACGATATATGGGCAGCACATCAGAATTTGGCAGATTTTAGGTTTGACCACGGTGTGTCACAAACCACTCTAGATATTTTATGTAAACATGATGGGTAAAAAACAAACAAAAGGCCATGCATGGTACTGGACATCATATGATCAACAACTACAGAATAGAGTTTATCTACATATATGGACATTTGAAGAAGAATCATTTTTGGGGTTTCTGGAGCCAAGTTGCTACAGACATTCTAAATCATTTTAAATATTTAACTAATTTGCCACAAATATTTAGTCTAAAATTCAACATTTTGCTAAATTTGTTATATTATCATACATATATTATAAAGCCAGAGAAACCTTGCCAAAGCAGACAACAGAGCTTGGCACAGTCCTCTGGCTTGCCAGCTCCTGTCAAACCATCCAACCCATGCCAGCATGGAAAATGAATGTTAAATGATGGTGATGATGCTATATAAATTTCAATGAAATTAATCTAAAATTCTTCTTGGGCTGTGAACAGTTAAAGAAATTGTTATTTAACTTTTATTGTTATCTGCTGAATTGTTTTTAGTTCAAAGTGAAAACCTAGGTTATCGTGAGGAAAAGTAGGTTGTAGAAAAGTGGGCAGCAATACGAAAATACAATTTATTGTGATAGGAAATCAGAAGATATCAAACTAATTCACATTTTACTTACTTTCCATTGAGCATCTAAATCACCAACAATAATAGCTTTCCTTTCATCCATATTTGAAGATGACCCATTTTTTTCATCACCTTCACCTTTATTATTTGGTAATATCTAAACAAACAAGACAGAGTTTTTGTTAAATTCAAATCATTCAAAGAAACTTATAAAAATGGGGAGGGGTGGGGGCTATCAACTCACTTTGATTCGAGCACTTGAATCTCTTTTGATTGTCTGAATGTTGATGCCTTTACTTCCAATTATAGAACCAACAGCCCTTTTAGGAATATAGAGGTAGGTCACTTCTTCTTGATGTTGCTGTGGAGGTTGTGGATTAGGAAGAAGGCCACAGAAACCAGGATACCAATTATTTCCTTGCTGTAAAGAAAACAAAAAATAATCCCTCATTAGTACATGGAATCAACCAGATTATATGCCTAGTATTTATTGACCCTGGAAAGATGAAAAGCTAAGCCAACCTGCTTGGCATCTCAGCTCAGGTTGGAGAAAGGTGAAACTAAACATTGTCACATACAGTGCCGCCTAGCTTTATCAATCAATCACACACACACACACACACTCTCATATATATATATATATATATATATATATAACTTAACCAAATATCATCAGTACTAGTCTAAAAAAAGATTCCATAAGGCTATGAAATCTTTCTGTCATTGGATAAATTTGTACATTCTCATAGATTACATTTAATCCAGCAACACTTTCTAGATTAGCACAACTCCATTCTATACTATACACTGTATGTAATTGATAAAGCTTTCAATCAGGAGAAAAGGGGAAGCCATGTTGTAACAATATCAAGAAAATTAACAAACCCCAGCATGGCCATAGTGCAATGACTGGAACAAGAGTAAAATATGAAAGAGGGAGAAGCTTACCACGTAAGGAGGATAAGGAGGCCTTAAAGTGGGGAAACTGTTTATTCCAGGCATCATAGCAAATGCAGGTAATCCAACAGCCATTGGGGGATGATACTGGAAACAAAAATTTGATTTAATAAAAAGCTTTTAAAAAATAAAACAAACTATATCCACATTTCAATTAATTTTAACAGACATTAAAATATAAGAGTAAAAATTCAAAATAAATTATATAAGTTATTGTCAATTCTTGAGAATCACTAATGAGGTAATTATTTTAACAGTAAAACTAAAATCACATTATGAAGCATAAAGAATGTGCCCTGACAATCAGGTAGCTCTTCTGCAATTTGATAGCAGCAATATTTTATTTACTGTCTTTGAAGTGGCTTACTACAAATTCCATAATGTTATAAAATGTTTCTTCCTGTGACATTTTAAGTTCTTAAGCCTAATTATCACAATGTATTAGCATTTTCTACAATAAGATTTCAATAATATACAATTGCAAATATTCATACACACAATTCAAAAGCTTAAGAAAATTATGAAACAATTTAAAGCAATTTTTTTTACACTAAAAATTTTGGATTGTTGGAACTAGAGTTTTTTGGTTCTTAGAAAATGTTTAAAAAACCATAGAATAGTAGAAGAGAGATGTATACTGATACTCATATACACACACAATGAATTAATGAAATCAATCAAAGGAAATACAACTAATTGTTGTACAGATAATGAAACATAACATTATGTTGGCAGACTATTATTGCAAAATACACCAATGTCCAGCAATGCAGACTAAGTAAACATGCCATATATTAAAATATTTTATTTCAAAATATAGTTTCAGTTATCAAAATCTTTCAGTAGATTAAAGAACTACTTATTAGCAGCTGATTTGACTATCTTAATTAACAATACAAAGTTCTAGGGAGGATAACTACACTACTAAATAGCTGAATTGAAATCAAGGATACAAGTTATCTCCCCTAAAACACACTTTGGCCAAAACTATACAGTTTATCTGTCTCTCTTTTTCAGTTAATCCAGTTGTTCTCTAACTGCCAAATACCAACCACCCTACTCTACAAAATATTGAAAGCCTTAAAGAATATTCTCCATATTCAGTTTTTTGTATAAGCAGGGCCCAGTTGATGCCTGTTCAGTCAGTATGCATGCAGTAGTGTTTTAAACCTGCCAATTTCAGGGATTTTATTTTATTTTTACATGTCTTAGTTAAACTATTTGATGCAGACATTTTTGTTTCTGTGGTGCAATTTTATATATTTGCTCTCTAACCTCAGTGCAGAGCTTCATTATGAGAAGAAAAAACCCAGTTTATTGGTAACTTATGATTTATATAAATAGGGGCAGGTATGGCTGTGTGGTAAGAAGTCTACTCCCCAGCAACATGGTTTTTGGGGGGGAGGGGTCAGTCTCGCTGTGGAATTTTGAGCAAGTGTCTTCTACTACAGTTTTGTGCCAACCAAAGCCTTATGAGTGGATTTAGTAGATGGAAACTGAAGCGAGTGAGCATGCACACACACGCGTGTGTGTGTGTGTTGCTGTCTCCTTGCTTTGGTATCATGTAATAGTTGTGTCACCATCATACAAGCGGTGTCCTGTTTTCAAATTTTCTGAGACATGTCTAGACCTGGGAAAATATTACTTTACTTGGAAACAGGTGAGAGGTGATAACAAGTGCACATCTACCCTTGCTTTAATATTTTGGATATAGTATTACTACAATGTGTATATTGTCATTTACTTTGTTAAAATGACCAAAAATTATATTAAAATTAACAAGATCGAAATTTTTCTGAATCCTATAAAGATTAAAAGACAAACTACAGTTTGGTACCTCACTCTACCCCAGACTATTTTCTCGTAACTTTATTAAAAATGCACATTTCTTTTGATGAAATTTTGTATAAATATATTTTCAAATATGTAGATTTATGAGTATATTGATAAAATACTAATCTATGACAACTTGATTGATCTTTTTCATTATCAATATGAAATTGAAAGGTGCAATGAAAAACATTCCCCAGTTTATGTTCAACCTATCTAAATAAAAATAGTATTTCTATCTGTATTTGTTTGTTTTTACATCCATTCTTCTGTGCTAACTTGGATTAGACAAATATATTTATTAGGCATTGTTTCATAGTCGGACACCCTGTCACTAACCCCTCACCTGTTTTTCAAGTAAAGGAATTCCTATGCCAAATGCCTTCAAAAGTGCAAAGCCAGCAGACAATTTGTTGACCGTGAAAATGACAATTATGTCACTACTTGCAACTCAACCATTTTCACAAGTGCAAATGTAAAAGCACAAATGCACAACTAACCTCAGCCAGACAGTATGCCATAAGTACATGCTAAACAAAATAGGCAGGAGAGAGGAAGAGAGAGAGAGAGAGAGAACTCACAGCCATCTGTTGAGAATCTTGAGCATAAAATTTCCTCATCCTTTCTGATATCATCCTTTCAGCTTTGGACATAGCATCTGGTGAACCACTTATTGTAATCACACGGTCAATGAAATGATTATTCACATTTGCATCATTGATACTAAATGAGAGGAAAGTAATAAACAAGGTTATCAAAAGATTCAATAAAATAAAGAGAAATAAACATTTCCTTAACCTTTATACATTAGAGAGAGAAACTGTTTTTAAAGTTTAAAAACTTTCTTTTTAGCAACCATTTTTCTGGATTTCAAAAATTTGAATATCTTTTTTTAAGCAGATCTTTCTTTCAATGTTCTTCTACCTGTTATTAATGACTTTGTAAATTAACATCTAGGTAAATCAAGGGAAGAGCAACTGGCAGTAAAAATAATATATTATATATATATATATATATACACATACATGCAAACTACAGCTGTAAGAAACTAAAGTATAAAACTAATATCAAAGTGGGTGAGCATATAATCTAGAACAAGTGATAGTCTGGAAAGACGAGTTTACCATAATTAAAAATATATAGAGTGGAAATAAGGTTGCATAGAGAGGAAAAGAAGGTTGCTAAGGAGAAAAGGAACAGAATACCTGGATACCATAATGTGTGAATCTGAATCTTGCATGATACTTTTAATGACGCTACCATGCTTACCAATCATACGACCGCACAGACTATTTGGACATAATATTCGTAATGAATTTGTTCTGAAAAATACAAAACAATTGTTTCAATTTGAATATGAGAATGGAATGAAACAGACCAAGCAGAAGACGGACTAAATTAAAATTTGAAAACATTTTCCAATTATATATAAAATTACTTCCTCTCAGAGGATTTAAAGCAGCAATTATTAAAATGAATGGTTCTATCCATGGTAAAGCAGAGCAACCACATATAATGCACAGGTCATGGTAAAATTTAGATACAGTACGTTTCAGATATAAAATGTTCAATTACAATACTGCCAATTGTAAGTGTGTGATAAAATGTGTGGCATATAAAAAAAGACGTTAAAGGATGATGATGATGATGATAATGTTGTGTGTAGTTTAGGTTCCTGGAATTTGAACAAATTGTGAAATTGCTAGTTTAGAGATATCGATGCTAGATCCCAGTGTTGCAGCATTATCTGCTATTCCGAATAACATTTTAATTCGATAGGCATTACTGAAAATAATTTTATGAAATAAAGGAGACTAATTAACCTAATGAATAAATGAGACTTTAAATGCCCAATATGAAATGCAGCAGGATGGTCCAAAAGTTACCTTACTAACACATTAATAACTATTAAATAAATTACAATAAAATATTGCTGAAATATTTATTAATAAATTTACAAATCAGGTGAACAAAAAGTTAGTTAAAGTAAATGTTCAAATTGTTGGCCTTCATTGGTTAAAACAAAGCTGGCATCTCTTTGAAACCGAGTGACAGATCTTTCTTATTAACTCATGATCATTTCTCAATTTATTGAACTCTGTAGTAATTCTATCTTTCAACTCTCGAATATTTTTGGGTTTTGTTTTATAAACATTTTCCTTCATCATTCCCCAAACTGCAAAGTCGCATGAAGTCTGGGGGCTTTGGAGGCCAGTCAATAGTGCCCCTTCCGATCCATGTCTCAAAAGTGTCATCGAGAAATAAATTAATAATGTTTAGGTAAAGTAACTTTTATCTGGAATACAACTAAATGAATTTATAATGTTTGGATAAGGTAACTTTTAGGCCAGCCCCTGTATTTAACGGAGATTTTTTTTTTAAGGAATGGTGAATTTTTAAAATTCTCAAATGCATAAAATAAAATGCTATATCATAAAAATTTAATTACTCAACTCATTAGCTCATCCATTCCAAAAGTTTTTTTTTTCAAGATGATATTACAATTAAGATAAATTGTTTTGATACCATCACACCCTTTTATCCAGTATTTCACATATAATCCTTATTCTCTACACTGAACAAACAAATCCCTAACTTAATGTCAATATCCTATTAAAACTACTTTCCCTTTTAGTGGAGACAAAAATTTGAAGATTCAAATTGATAGAAAATATAAAACATTTATAACAAAAATTACCAAATTCAAGAAAAAAAAAAAAAGGTTTTCTGCATTTAAGAATTTAAATGTTTTCTCTATATTTAAGAAGTTAATAATGTTCATTGAAATTTATAGGTTACAATATAGAAGGAAAAAACTATCCTGTTTTAGCCCCAAGTCAGCCCTCTGTAATCAAAGCATTCCAGCCATGATCATCTAGTCTTAATTCCAGACAATAAATCTAGGCCCAAATCATCCTACATGATAGCATGTGATTTGAAAGATATTCCTAGAAGGCTGGCAACCATTTACAGGTTCTTCCTCCTTAGAACCTAGGATTGCTAGTAGTCTAAATTAACCAACAGCTCAAGAGGTTATATTTTTGAAGAAAGAAAAAGTATGCCTTCCATGTCAAATATGTTAGCTGCTGAATTTATATTAAAACCAATAACGAAATAATTTAATTACTTAAATGAAACAAACCGATTTAATGAAGTTGCTTCTTGTTGTATAACTTGCATCAATTCCCTGCATGCTGTGGTGCAACTGCCTGAGCTACCTTTGATTGTTACCAACTAGGAAAAAGAAAATGAATACAAAACTTAAATGGTGATCAAAATATTAGGGATTTCAGATATGTTGATATATTAACCAAAGAAAATGGTGAAAAGGATAAGAAAATATTCTATTAAAATTTATAAAATTGCAGTTTTTGTTGCACGTTTCAAAAAACATTAAAATTCTTATAATTCATTTAATAAACCTGCATATATCATCATTACATCCACTTTTCTATGGTTGCACACACACACACACACACACATATATATATACACATAGGTACATTATTGGCTGTCTGGTTAACCATGTGGTCTTGGGTTCAGTCTCACTGCACAGCACCTTGGGCAAGTGCCTTCTACTATAGCAACCCTGACCTGACCAAAGTGAATTTGGTAGACAGGCTCTAAAGGCATGTCTTTTATGTGCAAGCCCCTGTCTCCAACAAACCTATCCCCCACATCCCATCTTCCTAACACTTCCCCCACCATCTGTTCACCACTCACTGTATCCCCACCTCTATCTCCCACAATGTGTCCCCGTCGAATCTTTTCCTCCTGACACCTCCTCCATCTACTTGTGCCCAATCTCTACATCCCCCCCCTCCACTTCCTACTCTTTCACAATTTCCTAAACTTACACCCATCCTATCCAATCCCTGGTCCCCTTCACTAAATACACCTCCCTGTAACTTGGGTATACACCCTGTCATATCTCCATCTCATCACTCTTTCTCCAACTGGAATAACAATATATCTCCTCTACTGCAAGACACCTGTTTCTAATTCTGTCCCACTATTCCTACTCTAACTTCCCATCACCTGGCATAAAGTCACCTCCCTCAGTTGAGGGGGGTCTTGTTTTGAAAGTTACTTGGTGACTTCACTGCTGCTGGTTCCATTTAAAAAACACCCAATACACTCTCAGAAACGTGCTTGCCATTATGAAGGGCATTCAGTAGTAGGAACCAAGCCAAAACAGACAGTAGAGCTTGGTGCAGTCTTCTAACTTGCCAGGTCCTGTCAAACCATCCCACCCATGACAGCATAGAAGGATGTTAAATGATGATGATATATAAAAAAGTGGATGTGTGTACCATTGTCTTGACATCATATGATGGTTGTAAATGAGCATCAGCATCATACAAGCAACGTTGTTCATTTCCAGTTTTTCATGAAAAACATGCTTAGCTATTGGGAAATATTACCTTGCTTGTAAATAGATGAGGGTTGGTGACAGGAAGGGCATCTGGCCATAGAAAATCTGCCTCAACAAAGTCTGACACGTACAGGCATGGAAAAGTGGATGTTAAATGAGGATATATATATCTCAAGATAAGTAACTCTGATACAAGCAATACTGTAAAAATAATTGGAATTTTCAATAATCTATTGATGGTTGTTGCATTATTAAATGATGTTTCAGTCCTCAACAAGTTACATTGTAAAAAGACCTGACACAAACTGATCTTAATTTCATTCATTGCAAATTATTAACTCATTTACTAATATACATATTCTGTAATGTTTTTGTGAATTTAACAAAATCATTTTTCTTAAAGCTGTTGGTGTATTGAAAAAATTAAATCTAAAAATAATTAAACCAAACTCACTGTCTCTGAAGCAGAATTATCAGGAGGCCGATGTACATCTATTCTGGAATAATATAGAACATATAGAACACAGTGTCAGAAATTAGGGACCAGATGTAACTCCTCATTGAATCAAGCAAGAATTCAGGGACACTTGTAGCAATTTCCAGGAATGACAAAATTGTTACTTGGCATTACTCATATTTTAATGGAGGGTCTTTTATTTGGACAAAGTGATAGAGACAGCTACACTCACAGACTGAAATCAAGTTGTAAACTTAGCTTATCATGAGATTACCATACTATACAGCATATAATAGTGCCATTCCAAAAGAATTTAATCCCAATATGCCAGTTAATGAAACAATAATTATGCAGTGACCCTACTCCTTGAATCAATCGCTTGTTTCTCTCCATTAAAATAAAATTTGTTTCTAACACATCATAAATTAAAATATATTTACTGACATCCAAAATACGATGGAGGATTACAAAAAAAAATAGAATGTATTTTGTGGAGCAGTAAAGTCTCTATGTCTTTACAGAGACAACAGTTGGGTGGTTAACAAACTCCTAGCTTGAAGAATAAGTTTTCAACAGACTAATGTATAGTCCTTTACAAAAAATACTGTATACCTAATTAGAAAATCTAGCAAATAAAGCGAAACTATAATAATAATAATAATATAAATTGACAAAAAATATTTTACTTACCGAGCATTGCTCTGGGATGTAATCTGTTTTATAGTTTGACCTTGTTTGCCAATAATAGCACCAACATATTCTCTACCAATTAGAACTCTAAACAACAAGAATGAGAAGAATTATTAATTTCAAAATGTTTAATTTATCATACTGTCAAAGTTATAAAAAAATTAAAAAATTTCAAATGCTTATCTCTTTATTTGTCTGCATTGTTGTACTTTATATATAGACATGTAGTCTAAAACTCCTTAACCTGCTTATTTCATTTCTTTAATCCCTTAGTGATCTCATTTCTAGTGAAACATTATCAGGGTGTGTATCAATTAATTTAGAATATAATTTCAAATTTTGGCACAAAGCCAGCAATTTTGGGGGAGAGGGTAAAGTCGATTATATAGACACCAGGGCTCAACTGGTATTTATTTATTCGACCCCAAAAGGATGAAAAACAAAGTGGACCTCGGCAGAATTTGAACTCAGAACATAAAGACGGACAAAATGCTTAGCAGCATTTTGTCTGGTGTGCTAATCATTCTGCCATGTAATGAAGAATTTGAAGAGATTTAGTAAAATAAACAATATTTTTATTAAGATGATGTTTGAAATATTAGTTTACAAGAAGATTCTAACAAAATTATAATCGAAGGTTTTAATTTAATCACTAAAATATATGTATCCTAGAACCAGAACTGATGGCAAATACGATGATATCAAAAGGGTTAAGACATCACCGGTTACAAAAGATAGACACAAAATCAAAATTTGTAAAGGAAAAAAAATATTAGTTTTGTTATTAAATAACTCAAGGACTTCTGGATTCAGGAATGATAAGAACATGAAAAGTATTATGAAAGGTTGAATAAAACAAATTGTAGGAGCCATCTGTAAACAGGCTGTAAATTAGACCAGAGATGACATATATGGCAATTCAGACAATTAAGAAACCTACAGAAATATTAAAAATATCAAACTGTGGAGGGGTATTGGGAGAGGGAGTGAAATAGATTTCATATGGCAGATCAAAAAAATGCTACAGAATATTTTTTTAAAAAAAACACTGAATGTTTATCAGAAAAATGGAGCCATGGGTAACAGATGAGAATTAGTTGCAAAAACTGAAGAAAATACTACTTTGGAAACACTAAACTAGGAAACACTAAAATAGAAAACTTGATTCACTGTTCTCTGAGCATTTCAAGATATATGTGAAAGAAGATTAAAAATAAGACCATAATTGACAATAAACTTAATAGAAATTGAATGTCCCAGTTGTCCTAATCCAAAAACAACATTAGAAAAGGAATCAAGAGTTTATATCCCTATGTTAACTAATTCTTACTAAAGTCAACCTAAAATTGCAATATGGCAAAGGGTACTTGAATTATCTGACATGAAGTAAAGGTGAACTTAGTCAACTGGAAATTACAGAAAAGTTAAAAATTCAAAAATTACCATAGAAAATATGTAATGAATTTTAAAGTAGATTGATAGAACCAAAATTAAGTATATCACATGCAATAGTCTAATTGACCCGCTTAGAAGAATGATTGGAAGTAATTGTAATTAACTGCTATTCAAATAGAATAATTAGTTCTAGGGGCAATGAAAATGACAGAAGAATACAAGCTGTTATGTCAGGTATATCTTTGCTTTCATTACAACAAAAAAAGTCTTTTGGATGGAAGATATGAACCTAGAAAGAGGCTTAGTGCAAATAATACTAGAGTGATGATGTATCAAAAACAGACTGATAAATGCAAGTCATGAATACATTAATATTGTTATGTAACTAGAGTACATGTTTAGTGGAAATGTACTCTGAATTAGTACGAGTGGCTACACAATTACAAGAATGCTAAGTTAGGCTTGAGATGAAGTTATCAAATTAGACATTAGACTGTTGAACTTCAAAGTGGAAACAATGCTGTATAGAATGAACAAGATTGTAGATCCATCCAATCCATGAACATTAAATGGTCAAATAAGTTTTCTTACCTAAGGGGTAAATCTTGACCACACACCATCCCTGAGCCGTTATTAGAATTAGACTGGTTAGTTCTTGCTCTGCTGCTTGCAAAATCAGCCTAAAAAATGATTGATCATAAAAACAGTCAATTTTTATTGCAATTAATTTAGTGTTGAATTATTATGAATCTTTGTACTTCTATGCTCTCTCCCATAATTTTATGTGATTTTATATTGCCAATATTCGTTTTATATTCCAAACAGAAATCACTACTAAAAATACTATACTCTAAGCATTATGCAGCATACACAAAGCCGACACTAGAATAGTCTTACTATATCCAAATATTAGAATGAAGGAAGAATTATTTAAAGCAAGCATCTCTTTCTTTCTCTCTCTCACTTTCCAGATGGGTAAGCCATGTATTCACCGCTTCAGCAACACACCTTCTCCTCTCCCTCTAACACAGTTTCTTATTCCTCCAGTCTATGCCCCACTTAGTTGTGGGGTCTTATCTTGTGGATACTTGACACCTTCACTGGTGCCACATAAAAACACACCCAGAGCACTTTGTTAAGTGGCTGGTGATAGGAAGGACATCCAGCTGTAGAAACCATGTCAAAGCAGACATAGAACCTAGCAGAGCCCTCTGGTTCGTCTGTTCTTGTTGACCCATCCAACCCATGCCAGCATGGAGAAAGGTACATTGAATGATGATGAAGCAATAGTAATAAAATAAAATTTAGACAATATTAGAGTAAATTAAAAATGGATTAATTTGGGGGAAAAAAAGTTTCATGCAATTAAGCTCAGCATAAAGGATTTGATCCCATCCATAACCAATTTCTGACCAGTGAAACAACATATATTGAAGTCCAGCTTCAATATATGTTGTGTGTCTGAGAATATACATTACTGTGAATCAGAAAAAGTAGTAAAAATGCAGAATTATACAATTATACAAAAAACAATTTACATATCAAAATTTGAGGATCATTTCCTCTACAAATGGGAAACTCATAAAAAAACAAATGAAATGAAATAAACTAAGTTAGGCATCAATTGCTATTTTCTTAAATTTTACTGTCCAATTTCTTTTTACTATTAATATAAAACAAAAGGTTCCATGTACTTTTCAATAGATCAATGTGTGAGCTTTGTCTTATCCATAATTAAACAGTTGTATGATTAACACAATTAGAAAACTCTAGTCATTATTACTAAGACTTGTCAGCTATAGACTATTCCAGTCTGGAAATATCCTCTTATTTAGTTCTTGCCATCTTTAATATATATTCTGTTATGTCCTGTCATGCTATCAGGTTTTGAAGCTCATCTTACAAATCCTCTGAGAATTTACAAGTCATTAAGCAATGTATCTCCTCGTCAGACATCATGAATGTCATTTATCCCTTTAAGGAATCCAGCTGTAGAAACCATGCCAAAGCAGACTGGAGCTTGGTGCAGCTCACTGGCTTACCAGCTCCGGTCAAAGCGCCCGACCCATGCCAATGTGGAAAACGGACATTGAGGGGTGATGATGATGAAGATATATATATATATATATATATATACATACATACATACATACATACACACACACAATGGGCTTCTTCAGTTTCCCTCTGCCGGGTCTGCTTGCAGAGGCTTTGGTTGGCCTGGGGCTGTAGTAAAGGACATTTGCCCAAGGAGCCATGCAGTGGGACTGAACCCAAGACACATGGTGGGGAAGTAAATGTCTTAACCACACAGCCACACCTGGGCCTCAACAATGCCATTAAAATTAGCAGAAACAATTTACTGTACCTAAATTTAGAAACTAGAATGGCAGACACTTCACTTTTATAATGCAACTGGTCACCTCCCAAATAACAGATACATGGTTCGTATTCCATCCGCTAACATGACATTTCTTCATTCTATCTTAAATTAGGGGTTTTCAATGGTTAATATCCATTACATTAAATTCTTACCATTAATTCAGTTTCAGTTGGGTTTTTTCTTTTTCTTTTCTTTTGTTACTACCCCCATTCCTTCCATCCTCAAAAATCGTTAATTTAGTTAATTTATAAATTTTAATTATCCCTAACTGGTGCTGTTTATCTAAGCTTGATCTAGTTTCCTCCTCCCAGACCACCACCATCAATTTTAGGAACCTGCTTAACACCAAAATAAGGGATCTGAATGCAGGTCCTTTCTGGTGGATCCCATGTTAGTATCCCATAGGGACTGTCTTAAGGTAGTGTGTGTATATATATATCTAGGTGGGTCTAGTTAACCCTGGTATGATCCAAACCTCTGCGAGATAACTTATGAGCAACAGAAGCAGTATGAGATAAAAATACATATCTGTCTATCATACTTAATGTAGATACATTTATATCTATTGGTAATAACAGAAGTATTCAATACAAGAATACAGTGCAATAGTTTGTTTGACCCTGGAGTGTTGCTGCTCCTCAATTCCTCTTATCTTTTTCTCCTTTTTTAATGCTACTCAATGCTGGTATTTTTGTGTATGTTTATATATGTGTATATGTAATGTGTATGTATACATATGTCTTCTACTGTAGCCTTGAGCCGACCAAAGCCTTGTGAATGGATTTGGTAGATGGAAACTGAAACAAACCTGTCATAATTATATATATCATCCATACATACAAGCATGTCCTTTACAGGTGCCGGTGCCATGTAAAATGCATTCGTGCCAATGCTGCGTTAACACACTCATGCCGGTGTCACGTAAAAAGCACCCAGCACACTCTGTAAAGTGGTCAGCATTAGGAAGGGCATCCAGCCGTAGAAACCATGCCACAACAGACAATTGGAGTCTGGACATGTCTCCAGTTGGCCAGCTCCTGTCAAACTGTCCAGCCCATGCCAGCATGGAAAACGGATGTTAAATGATGGTGATGAGGATGATATATTTGTAGGTATAAATGCTTAAAGTAGAACAAATTCTGAACTTTAACAATTCCTTACCTTTAAAATTGAGCCTTGGAAATCATAACCATTTAATTGTGAAATAACTCTAAAAATGGGGGAAAAAAACTCATGACAAAATAATACAGATAAAAAAATACTAAAATCAAACTATATTACAAATATTACAAATTATAAAATAAAAAAAAGACAACTATGAAATTACATGTGTATTGAGGAAATGTCTCATTAGATTTACAATATACACTGATTAAACTTTGATGTTTTAAAATATTTAACTTTTTAAATTATTATTATTAAGAGAAATAATAGTCTTAGTTTCCAAAACCTTTCTCAGATCTCAAATAATAAAACTTTTTACTTTTTGAGTTAAAATTTATTTTTTTAAGAAATGTGTTACTTTCAACAATGGTAGTTTAACATAACACCCTTTTGATACCAACCTACTTGAGACCCACTCTTCATTGAAGGATATAAACCTTCTGTTTAAAATGATCTCAAAGCTTTCCATCAAAATTTCATGCTAATTTATTTTTATTTTTTATGTACACCCAGTTTTTCTATCATGCACACTAGCATTGCACATCCAGTAGAGAATGCTTGCTTTATTTCTCTCCCACTTTTGCACTTCCTCTACAAACAATACTCATGTCTTGCCACTATACAACATGTCCTAAACAAGCAGCACACATTCCTGACTCACTTTGTTGATAGCATCTCTGGACATGGTTTGCAACAATCTCAACCAGTCATCTACTCCTAGTTTTCTTAAAGATCACCAAACATCAGAATATGATACCCTGTCAAAAGCCTCCTCCACATCAACAAATAGAGGGTAACAGTGCTATGCCAACCGGACACAAATCTCAAATGCATCTAAGCTAATTCTCTTCCTAATCAGTTGTGCTAAAATTCTTTTTGTAACTTGATTAACCAATCAGTTTAATATCTCTGGTTGATTCTGCTACGAATCACTGGATCTGACACCACCCTGTACCAATAGGTTGACATGAACTGCTTAAAGATTTATACAAAACAGTAGATTTGAACTTCAGAATCAGTAGTCAAATATCTACTCAGTCTTTTTTTTTGTACAGAGAAGTGGTAACCCTATCATACTGCTTGGTTCAATACCACCACCACCACCACCAGTGATTTAGTGAAGTTCATTGTGGCAAGTATTTAGACGAGAACCCAGCATTCCCTTGCTGCCAACAGATGTTGGAACTGAACATAGATCTCACTAATCTGAAAGGACCTGTAAGTATCATGAGAGTTGACCTTTTTCTCATTTTGAAAAGACAATAAAAGATCTAAGTTAAAGAAACAAGAATTGAAATCAGAATGATTGTTAAGAGTAGAAATTGGATGCCAGGCGCACAATCTTTTGATTCTTTGAGTCTTTAACTGTTCTGATTACTGGTAACTATTTAAATTGCTTTGAATTATTGATGTCTTTTAAAAAAGGCTCAGACCATCTATTAACCGATAATCCTCAAGTTATTAAGGTTTTTCAAATACTGCTGGATACAATGTATGATTATCTAAATGTAAAATAAATCGAGCAATGGAATATTTTAGCTTATTACTGTGAAATCATCCCAAACAATAAGAAAAATAACACTGCACATTTGTTAGAGCTATGTCAGCATGGAAAATAGATGATGTGATGCATATGTAAGGTTTTATAACCATGTGAGAAGGTGTAACAGAAATGTAGCTACATAATACTTCAAAGATAACTTACTGTTGAGCTTGATCTGGATTGCTGTACATTACATACACTACACCATTACTAACTAAAAATATAAAAATGTAATAAGTCCAAGAATTGAAATCATTTTGTTACAGAATGTAATAAAAAAAATTCTGCAAAATAAAACATTCTATAAATTACAACTTAATTACATAAATTTGTGTATAATAAAAAAAAAACAAAGAATAAGGAGGTAATTGTTTTCAAATTGAAACTAATTTTAAGAATTATATAAATTTATATAAATTAAATGTTTAACTCTTGATACCAATCTATCTGAAACTGCCCATGTTTTATGATATAAACTTATTTTAAAACCTTCCATCAAAATTTCATGTTAATTTATGTTCTAAATACCAACTTAATAATGACATATTTTCCTGAATTTATTTGAAAAGTGTATTATTTGAAAAGTGTATGCCTACAGAAATATGGTAACAAAAGGGTTACACAGAGCGAGAACACTGGTCAAACATTTCAAAATAGAATGTTAGTTTAGTATTTTCTACAGAAAGTATATCTATTTTGCCAAGTAAAACTGAAACCAAAAGCATTAAGTATCTTCCTCCACAGTACAATAAAATATCTGCAGTAAGCTAATACTGTATGGCCAGGTAACTGGAATTTCATACCTAACTCATGTCATCATTACAATTTTACAACAGTATTTTGTAAAATATAACAGGATGGAAAATGGAAATCAATTAACTTGTAAATATGTATTTTCATAACTCCACTGGATTTTGTTTACTCAATATCACCCCCAAGCAAGGTGTCATTAATGCCTCTAAAACTATATACATACATGCATATTCAAGATAGCAATAAAATAACTGATAACAGATTTACATGAAATGTGATGAGATGGCAATTAAAGAATCAAAAATATTAAAATTGCTAACATTTAAACAAGGTACTTGAACAAAACAAAAATCTAAAAATATACCCTAGTGATATATTTACAAGAGAAAAGAAATTGAAATTTAAGTCAAGAATAAGTAGTTTAATTTTATAACATATTTTCAAATGTAACTAACTTTTTTTTAAATAATGCTATAAATTGTGTTGTTTTACTACAGATAAAATCTACTAACCATACCAAGAAACTAATCTGATTTTGGTTTCAGTTTTATAACAGATTCATTTAATTTTATTTCTGTAGTAATCACAATCTATGAAGAAATATTTATATTCAATGCCATTTTACTGATCTTTTTTCCTAAGCTGGTATAATCTAGATGGGCCTTCAAAATCAGTTATAAAATTGAGGCCAAGAGGTCATCCATAACTACTAATAAACTATGGAATATAATGATTCTTAGTAGGCTTAATACAAGGAATCTATCTCTGGCTCTTTCAATAAATAATCAAACTAATGTACTTATTTGGGAACTTACTGTTATTGTGCTCATTTCAAGGAAGCAAGTGAAGAAATGGCTTTTAAATATGAAAGCTAGCAATTATATAAACATTTTCAGTCAATTACACCCCCACCCCAATCACTTCTCAGTTTAATCCTTTTATTACCAAGTTTCTCTAATGATACAACACTGGTTTCAATTTTTCAAGTAGTCAAGAATTTTGAAAGTTGTAGGAACTTAGAATTTAGACAAATAGTTCTTAGAATTAGGATTAAATTTATATATAAGCACTTTAAAAAGGATAGTTTGGTATGATAGAAGTAGGGATGGTCACAGGTAGTTTGGTATCGAAAGGATTTAAAGTAGAAATTGAAATAAAAGCAATAGAAAGAATTACCGTGATCAAGTCTTTGAACTTGCTCTAAAGAAGATATAAAATGGTCAAATTCTTCTTTGGTTACATGTTGAGGAACATTTCTAATTTGGACCTTATTTGTGCGCCGACTACATATAAAAAACAATGGAAAAGAAGTATATAATATATGTACAGAGGATAATTTCAAAATGTATTTTTTTTTTAATTTGTAGATTACAATATTTATTTTGTCAAAATCTTTTATATTTCAAATGATTTTTTTATAAGCAGAATTTTAACAATTTTAACTCATAGCAATTGAAGCCTAATGAGAAACGATGCTTAGATATAAACATGGAATACTTTTAAAATATGAAAAACAAATATCATTTAGATTATTAATTCTAAATATCTTTTAAGTAAATCTTTATATTGTTAATTGATTATTTTTTAAAGTGAAACCATTTTAATACTTGGTGTAATATTTTTGTCAATTTTAAAGTAATGAAAATATTTTTAAAATCATCATTTAGCGTCCGTTTTCAATGCTGGCATGGGTTAGATGGTTTGACTGGAGATTGGCAAGCCAGGGAGCTGCACCAGACTCCAATCCGTTTTGGCATGGTTTGTATAGCTGGATGCCCCTCCTAACACCAACCACTCCAGAGAGTGTACCAGGTGCCTTTAACATGTCACCGGCATGGGTGTTTTTAACATCTCACCTATATATATAGGTGTGCTGATGAAAACAGGAAAAATAAAACTCAAAATATGAGTATCGGTATATTTTCTACAGCTGGATGACCTTCCTACCGCCAACCATGCATATATATATACACATACATGCACGTACATACACACAAACATGCATACATACATACAGAGAGAGAAGGAAAAAGAAATAAATATGCATATTTACACATACATATACACACATGCATATATATATATATATATACACACACACAATAAGTTTGACAGGGGGTGGGAGAACTTGTGTGTGTATGTATGTATGTGTGTGTATATATATATATACATCTGTAAGAGCATGTGTGTATATGTATGAATATGTAGGTATGTGTATATATGCATATGCACATTTATTTCTTTTTCCTTCTCTCTCTTTATAATATATATATATAAATATTTGTACCAGATACAAAGCACAAATCCACTCTGCTGAGTGGTTGGCGTTAGGAAGGGCATCCAGCTATAAAATCCTGCCAAAACAAAACCACAGGAGTCTGGTGCAGGCTCCAGCTTGGCTGGCTCCTGTGGTACCGTCTCACTCATGCCAGCATGGAAAACGAACGTTAAATGATGATGATATTATTGATATAAAAATTTAGAAACTTTGAGAGAACGTGAAATAATTATCTTTTAGAAAGTTGAAACTCAAAGCAGATAAAGCTATAAATAACAATGTGTAAATATTGGTCCAATGGGAGAATATTTGTCATGCTGGTTTGAAAAACAAAATGCTGTTGAAACCAGTGTGATATTTGTATGAATTTTTAAATAATTAAAAAAAAACTGGCATGGGTTGGACGGTCTGACCGGAGTTGGCAAGCTGGGGGGCTGTATCAGGTCCCAGTCTGATTTGGCTTGATTTCTATGACTGGATGCCCTTCCTAGTGCCAACCACTTTACAGTGTGTACTGGGTGCTTTTAACGTGCCACTGGCACCAGACTCTCGGCGCTAGTGCTTTTTACGTGGCATCAGCACACAGGTGATTGCTAGTCAGACGGATGAGACATATAGACCAAGAACAGATGGACATATAGACCGGGGACAGATGGACGAACATATAGACTGGGGGCAACCTGACATAAAGACCAGAGACAGACAAACATTATAACTAAGTGGCATGTGTGCCTGCATCTTTGCAGAAGGTGGGGGAACAGATAACAGAGATACATATATAGCCCATGCGCATGCACCTGGAAGTCCGGTGGCGCATGTGCCTGGACCACTTTTGTAGAGCGGCAGCCTGTACGCATGTGCTCGAACCCCCTTTGTATTGGCAACAGAGGAAATTTTCATACAGCGAGGTAGAGTGGGAAACTCTTGTATAAGGACATATTTTCACATTTCTAGCATAACAATATAGCAGAGATGAAATAAGACAAGCTTACTTGTATATATATATATTTGTTGCTGAGAAGTGGCCGCATCGGGATGTCCTGTGGCTAAGAAGTGGATGTATTGAGAGTCTAGTGTTAAGAAGCGGCCGCGTCTAGAGTCCTGTGGTTAAGAAAGGTGACTGAGTTCAAGAATCTTGTTGCTAAGAAGCTGCCGTGAGAGACTTGTGTTAAAAAGTGGCCAGGCTGTGAGTCTTGTTGAGAAGCAGCCGCATTGAGAGCCCTGTGGCTAAGAAGAAGACACATTGAGAGTTCTGTTACTAGGAAGTGGCCGCATTGAAAGTCCTGTTGCAAAGAAGCAGCTGCATCGTAAGTCCTGTTGCTTAGAAGGTCACGTTGTGTCCTGTTTTGAAGAAGCGGCTGGGTCGAGAGTCTTGTGTTAAGAAGCGGCCACATCTGGAGCCCTGTGGCTAAGAAAGAAGGCTGAATTCGCATCAAGAGTTCTGTTGCTAAAAGGCGGCTGCATTGAGAGTTCAGTTGCTAAGTAGCAGTTGCATCGAGAAAGTCTTGTTGCTATGATGAGGCAGCATTGACAAAGTCTTGTTCTTATGAGGCGGCCACATCGAGAGTCCTGTTGCTAAGAAGCGGCTGCATTGAGAGTCTGGCTGCTAAGAAGCGGCCGCATCGAGAGTACTGTTGCTAAGTAGCAGCCGCATTGAGAGTTGTGTTGCTAAGAAGCAGCTGCATCGACAATCATGGTGCTAAGAAGCGGCCGCATCGAGATGTCCATGTTGCTAATAAAGCAGCTGGGTTGTGAGAGCGAAGCCTTTCTGGTAGTACAAGGCACCAAAGAGATGCAAAGTACAATCCTCAATTTTGGGATAGGTCTGTGTTTGAGACTAAGCTTGTCTTTTCCTCTCTACTGTGTCATGCGGGAACCTCGCTGAAGGTGTCCTTAGATGTGAGATCCCACTCTATCTTGCAGTATGTGTCTTCATTTGCGAGTTCCCACTCTACCTCGCTGTATGTGTCCTCAGATGTGAGTTCCTACTCTGCTTTGCTGTATGGAGGATACCCCACCACCGCTCTACAAAAGGGTCCATGGGGCACCGGGCAATGTAAATACTCTGTACTGTCTGTATGCCCCCGGTCCCTATGTCCATCTGTCCCCAGTCTATATGTCTGCCTGCCCCTGGTCTATATGTCTCATCCATCCCTGATCTAGATGTCTGTCTGTCTAACAGTTCCTAGTCCTTATGTCCGCTTGTCGGTCTATATGTATCGTCCGGCCCTTATGACTGTCTGTTCTCTCCCCTGCCTTCCCTGGACACTAAGAGTTCCTGGTCCTTATGTCTGTCTGCCTCCGATCTATAGGTCTCGTTTGTCCCTACTCTATATGTCCGTCTGTCTACCAATTGCCTGTGTGGTTCCATGTAAAAAGCACTCATGTCAGTGCCATGTAAAAGCACCAGCGTCGAGAGTCCAGTGCCAGTGGCACGTTAAAAATACCCAGTACACACTGTAATGTGGTTGGTGTTAGGAAGGGCATCCAGTCGTAGAAACCAAGCCAAATCAGACTGGAACATAGTGTAGCACCTCACCCCTACCGCCCCGGCTTGCTAGCTCCAGTCAAATCGTCCAACCCATTGAAACAAAATGAAATTAAAATCATACGGACATTAAAGGAAGATGATGAGGATGATGATAAGACAATAATAATAATAATACAGATGGGTTTTGGTTCACTACAGCTGTTTCAGACATGTCTTTTATTGATGAACAAAAGAGTTAAATCAAGCAAAAAAAAACTGTTTTCATCAGGTGAATAAAAAGAAAAAGAACAAATTAACTGTTACAATTTCTGAAAAATTGGACATCATTTAAAAATGACCTTGCTAGTTGCATAATGGCTAGCAAAGTGAAGAAGCAAATTCCTTATCTAAATCAGAATCAAGGGCAGAAGTAGGGGAGGTCTAGAATGAGGTAACTGGGTATAGAGGAGGAGGGAGAAAGGGGAGAAAGAATAGGGAAAAGGAGGGGATCTAATGGGTGGGGAGAGGGGGACTGAATTTAACCAACATTAAAAAGACATTAAAGTCTGATAATAGGCACCTCAGCAATAAATCACACTGACCCTTGTATTGTATAAGTTGGCATTGAATCAATAAGATAACAGAATAGCTATATAAATACTTGCATACAGTTACATATGCGCATATACACTACAATATATAAAGGTATATCTATACACATCAATACATACAGAAATGTACACACCGTAAATCTGTATGTATATATCCAAATACACAGACTATATATATTTCAAAATACAAGCATGTACATATATATTCACCTACATATACATACATAAGCACTCCCAGATTTGCACCTACTTGCCAGTTCACCCTACTTACATATATATGAACAACCATGGTAGTTCACACATACTTATATAATCATACAACCACAGCTATGCACACTACAATGGTGTAATCCAATCATCACATAATATAATTGTACTAAAATACATTAAAAAGCAGTCGTACATAGCAATAGGGTAGTGAATGCCAAGAATGTTGGTTAGAGAGGTGAGATCATACACTAGTTTATCCTTACTTTGCTTTGAAAGTTCATTACTACCTAATGTTGCAAATTATGGTTAATTTAAAGCTATCAACATAGAATCTATGAAGTAGGGACTCAGGTGTAAAACATGGTCCTGTTTAATCAAAAAGTAAATTAAGCTAGGGTTTATAGTATTATGTAAATGGTTTAAAATGTGCAAATACCTGCTGATTTTCATGCAAACAAGAAATATGTAATTCAGCTTTTTTATTAAGTAGGCTGCCCTGATTCTTTAATATTTCATAGATTTCAGTGCAGCATAATCTACAGCCATATCTATTATTAGCATACGGTGGAGCCTTTCTAATAATTTCCCAGATGATCTCAAATTTGATCTTATTGTCTTTCAATTCTCAAATTTTAGAAGCTAATGAGGTGCAAGTAGCCTTATGTCTGTGTTTAAATGACGAGATATGATTAAGCAATCCACTTTAAATTCTCTTGCAGTGCTTCCTATGTAAGTAAAGGTGTTTGTGCTAGTTTCTATTATGCATTTATAGACTATATTATTAGTAAGACAGGCACCTCTAAGCGGACAATTAGCTTGGTCCCGACACTTGCATGTTTTAGGAGCCGCATTATTATTAGTTACATCATATCTCTCTTTATTATTGCCAGCAATGTTATTTTTATTATTGTTGATATTGTTGCTATGGTTACTGTTATCTCTTTTCTTCCTCTTATAACCATTATTATTAGATCTGTGGTTACCCTCGCTATTATCATTACCGCTATATATATATATGAGAATTAAGGTTTAATGCCACTTAAATGTGGCTATTCTTTAAGAAAAGAAAATACTGCTATTTTAACCCCAAGAAGACACCCTGTTAGCTAGTTGTTCAGTGCGTTTAGCACTTAATTTTTATTGCAAGAGGGAGTGAACTCCTCACTATGTCGGCTCAAAGACCACCATATCACACGATTTTGATCTTCTTTGATCATCCACATTGACTTGTCACCAGTCATAGCCTCTGCTTGCAATATATAGAAATTATAGTGTCATACAGTCATTGGTTTTGCAATTAGCAAACTAGTCCACTAAGAAATCTCTATTAGAGATGTAAGCAGTATTTATACTGAGAATTAAGGTTTAACGACACTTAAGGTTTAATGCACTGAACAACTAGCTAGAAGCGGTGTCTTTTTGTGGTTAAAATAGCAGTATTTTCTTTTCTTAAAGTGATGGTGTGCCAGAGCAATCTCTCAAGTTAGGTGAGCATAGGAGAGGATATGGCCAGTGAAGCAGGGGGGAAGATGAGTGTAGTTGTTTTATAAGAATGTGAGAGAAGAGTAACAGGTGGTTAAAGGTGTATGTATTGAATGATGTACAAGTGTGGAGGTGCAGTTAGTAGGAAATATCAGTGTGGAGAAGAGTAAAGGTGAGAGAGATAGTAGTGGCTTATGAAGGTAGATAATCATAAGGTAGGGAATGATGTGCAATGTGTAGGAGCAACTGAGAGGGAAATGTGTGGGTACATAAGGGTGTGTATAATGGGTGGGCATGATGGTGGATGTGAGAGGGTGTTGAAAATGATGGGGAGAGAGCTATTGAAAGGAACAGAAATGAGGTGTTTGGTGAGAATAGTTTGGGAATGGAAGGTTCCAAGGGAGGACAAAGTAACTGGTAGTGCGAGGAAGCGGGGATGGGTGTAATATGTGCTGAATCTGCTTCCAAGCAATTACAGCCACCAAGTAGTACTATACATAGAGGAGTGATGGGGGAGGTGCTCGGTGTTAGGGTAATATGCTGTGGGGAATGCTTGATGGAGCAGAATGGGCTACAAGCATACATAGAATGCTTTTAGGATATTATTTTTACTGTGGTGGATGGGTCTTCCTAAACACAGCAAATTACCAATTATCTTGGTCTTTTGTCATCTCTTCAATGGGACTCAGCATTTTCAGAGCTGCTTTCACTACTTCATCCCATGTCTTCCTGGACCCCCTTTCTTCCACAAATTCCATCCACTTTGAGCAACCAACACTTCTTTATGCAGCTGTCTTCATCCATACACATCACATGACCAAACAAATGCAGTTTTCTCTCTTGTGCACTGTCATTGACACTGAATTTAAGTAACATACCGATTATGTACACATCACCAATGCCTTACATATATATATATATATGCATATTAGTGGTGGGGGAGGGTCGAAATTTTATATTCTGATTCCACATATTGCTTGGTGTTCATTTTGGTGTGAGAAATAAATTAACAAATTTTA
>JAOPUL010000002.1:19476317-19489696 GCA_027564515.1 Octopus rubescens | reverse complement strand
CGCAGTGGGATTGAACCCAGAACCATGTGGTTGGGAAGCAAGCTTCTTACCACACAGCCACGCCGCGCCTATATATGATAATGTTAATATTAACAGGTGCAGCCATGTGCTTAAGTTCACTTTGCAATCATATGGCTCCAAGTTTGGTCCTATTGTATAGCACCTTGAGCAAGTATCTTCAACAGTAACATCAGATTAATAACTACCTTGTGAGTGTAATTTTACAAATGGAAACTGGGTGGAAGGTCCATACACAAGAGTGTATTGTGCATTAGATCTGTATCTGATACACCTAGCCCTCCTCCTCCTACGAGTAGCCTATAGCTACCAATAAGTGTCTCTTCTCCCACACACACACACTGCCATCACCATCATGGTAACCTGGTTAATGAGATTGCTCTGATACACTCCACCACAACCTTTACTCCTTCTCCCTCTCTTACCAACCAACTTTAATTATATTGCTAACCTTCAGTCCCTTTCATCTCTCACACCAATCCAGCATTCTTTCTCTCCCATTATCCTCCAAGCACTGTCCCTTTTCTTCCTCTAATTGTCTACCCCTATCCTTCTTCTACCCACTATTAGCCATGCTACAAATGGAGACAATGGCACCAGTGCTGGTGCCATGGTAAAATGTAAAAAGTGATTTGTGACAGAAAGTGTGTCCAGCCATAGAAACCATGTTAAAAACAAAGCAAGACATGATTCCACCCCACACCACAGGTCTGTCCAGAAGACAATAACTCAAAATAAGGACCATTTCAGACTGTAACAATACACCCATCACATGTCAGCAGAGAAAACAGACATAAAATGTTAATTATATGCATGTTTATACATACTGAGGTAAAATGGTGTCAAAAAGAAAATTATTAAAATTTGGCCATTTGATAAAGAGATCAATAATCTAAATACCAGACTGGAGTAAATACTGTGATTAATATGAAGGACTAAAACCATTAAAGGTGATGCGCCAGCGTGGCATGGAAAATTTTACCTGATAATTTATGTCAAACTAATGGCTGTATGTAAGAAATTAGCAGAGGATTTGGTAAAAGAAAAATGAACATTCCCTGATCAAGTGTACCAACAGGAACCAGATGAATAGGCTATCAAAAAACTTGAAAACATGCTGAAAAGAATACGACATCAATTACAGGATTTCTATTTGATAAAAATAAATTGTGATGAGAGCAGAAACTAATTAAAATAGCAACTAAATTTTCAAAAGATTGAAGGTTACATGCCAAGTGTTAAAGATTTCTCTGCCAATAATGGTTTCAAATTTAGGCACAAGGCCAGCAATTTCAAGGGAGGGGTTAAGTCGATTACATCAACCACAGTACTCAACTGGTACATTTTATTGACCCCGAAAGGATGAAAATCAAAGTCGATCTCGGCAGAATTTGAACTCAAAATATAAAGATGGACGAAATGCTGCTAAGCATTTTGCCTGGCGTGCTAACAATTCTGCCAACTTCTCTGCAAATATTAGACAGAGAAAACATTGTTGATGAGACATTACAAATATAAATCTCATAGATGTATATCAAAGACGTATTTTAATAAGATTCTTTCAATCTACAACTGGGGAGGGGGATAGTTAGAGGGGGTGGGGGTTCTTGTTAGTCTTGTTAGCCTGTAACATTTACACCCTCCTAAACAGAGGAATGTAATAGTTTGATGAGATCAATGCTATTAATGTTTAATCAATCTAAATTGTAGAGAAAACAGACATAGTAATGATTGGCCAAGTTGTTCAAGTGATCAATTGATTGCCTGACAGTAGTTGTTTTGGCATTTTGTGCTTTTACCATTGAGGTCAACTTTGCTTTTCATCCTTTTGGAGTGGAATGGTCAATAAAAGTACCAGTCTTGTACTACAGTCAATATTCTCTCTTTTGGAAAGTAATCAACTGTGGCCAGACAGGGAAAGGGATGAGGGCCACAAGATCTTAAAATCCTCAAGACATGCTTTATGTCCCAATGGTGTCCCCATATAACTATCAGTAGTTAAAAGGCAAAAAAAAAAACAAAAAAAAACAATAAGGGCTTCAAAAATGATACAAGACTAGTATTAAAGTATTGGACATATTTGCATTTAATAAAGGATCTAATCCAGGCTCAAAATTGAATTATTTTTTTGGTTACTGAGAAACAATTCCAATTTTATTCTGAAGTTTAAACCATGTCAAGAATGCAGGATCTTCAGGACAGAGGAAAGGCATGCAAGATTTTGAATTTGTGATGTTAAATATAGTTATTGGTTTCCTAAAGAATTTATTATTCCTGTTTTGAGGTTGCTGAATGGAAATAAGTTGTGTCTGTTGTAAAATGATTTTTTGTTAGTGTCATAGGGATGCCAGGTTTGGCAAGAGGTTGAATTTAGCCAGTATGCAGAAAGTGAGAATGTAATGTAGTTTGGTGCAATCAGCATAAGATTGAGTCTAGAGAACAGGGCCATGAGGTATTTCCAAGTTGATAGGGCTGAGACAAGAAATAATTCATGCAATAGATCATACATAAACCTCATTTCACTGATAAATGAGATGTAGATGTTCATTTATTGATGTAATTATTTTCTATTACACTTCAGATGGCTACAGGCTGGTAACTAAGAGAACACTTGAAGCAAGTATGGTGATAACAAAGAGAAAATTGAAATGAGAAACAACAGAACCTATTTTTAGTAGTTACTACACAAAAAAAAAAGTTAAGGGAAAAAATGTGATGGTGTACATCACTATAAATAGTTTTTGCTTCTAAGGGCTCTGAACCAAAACATCAGAACTCAAGTCTTCTTCAAAACACTCAAACTTATTTTACAAATTCTAAAAATTACTTCAAAACTGACAAACATTCAATAGAAAAGAAAAACACTCTAAACATGTCCCTAAATAGCAGTTTCTTTCTAATCTAAAAACACTTGTTTTAATTACTGTTTTGTTCAATGATTTCAATTTAGATTACAGTTCACAATTTTACATTAAGATAATTTAAAATACATTTCAAGAGGGTGTCATTATTTCCACTTCAAATATTATGAAATACAATACTATAATTTTAATCTATAGAAACTGATAAACTTTGTACATAAATGTAGAATTTTCACACCAAGATGAAAATACAAAATGTGAAACTAGACTGAAATTATTGATTTTATATTTTTTCCAATCATAATATCCTGTTTTATGATATTTTGCTGTAAATGTTTTAATTTATTTAAAGACATATAAGTGTCATGGCTATATCATGTATAAAGAAAATAAAAGAGATGCAGAAAAGATGGATAGCAGCTGCAAGATGACAACTATTCAAGTGACAACAAACAGCCAACAAGTTCTAATCAGGTCAGATAAGGTATGGTTTAGGCTTGTGCTAGGACATGCAACAAAACAAAAAAAGAAAACCCCCACTTCACCTGGGGAAAGGGAGTCAGTAGGAAATTTATTCTGTAGACTCAATGCAACAACTCCACATTCATCCTTTAGAACTAGACCTGTACGCTTACAGATATTAAATAATGTGAGGTGATTACACTGGTTAGATGGATAAAATAGTACTAACAGTTAAAGATGTTGGAAAAAGAGAAAAAGTGCTAACTGGGCCAGATTTGAGACTTTTAGACTTTATAGATAAAATGACATTGGATTGTGAAAAATGACGTAAGCTCAACACAAGAGAAACAATGATAATGTTTCACCTAAAAAAATAAATTCCTCTCAAATATCAACTATAGAATAATTTATTTTGATAGATCAACAAACATACAGAATAACAACCAAACTGAAATAAGTACTGTGGTCAATATGACAAACTCTTGATGCCCCAGCATAGCCACAGACCAATGTTTTCAAACTAATACACACACACACACACCTTAAATAATTATATCAATGTAAATGCAGTTTTTAGGCCAAAACAAATTTCTATTGAATGGAAAGTTGTGAAATAAGTTTAGCCATAAGGAGAATATATAAAAAAAAAAATCTTCAATATACATGTAGTCCAAAGGTTAAGGATGAAACTTGTAGAAAGAAGTGTTCAATGAACAATTTCCTCTCATTATAGAACTTCAGTTTACTAGAGACTACTTAATATTTTGTTTTGTTTTTTAGTAGGTATGAAATATAAACAAAATCAATTAAGCTTATTCAATACTAAGCCAGTACATATTTTATTGACCTAGCAGGGAAGAAAGATTAGAATTTGAACACAGAATAGATACTATTAAAAAGAAATAAACATTTTCCAGATTAAAAATGTGGGCCAAACAAATATTATTTAGCATTTAATTTTCAGGTCAACAGAAATTTAAGACTCCAAGCAAAATCTGTTCTGAAGTAACTGTAAACCATTACAATTTCCAAAGATTCAGCTCCTGCTCATCAGTAAAAATTCCCTTCACCATCAAGTTGTAGAATATCATAAATTTATAAGAAAAGAGTAGACTCAAGTGTATTTGCTGAAACTAATTTTCTGGGCTCTGAATGGATGAAAGATAATTCAACCCAGGAACTCAATACTGTGAGACATGATTAAAACAGTTCCATCAACTTAAGACCTTAAATAAAAGGAAATGTTTCACAACAAACACAACCACAAAGGTAATGATGCAGCCTCTACATCAGCAGTTCTCAACCGTGGCTCACAGGGCCGGATGCAGCCCTCAACGGTCTTCCCTCTATAAATATAATAAATTTTCCTTTGATTGATTTTTGGTTTTTTTTTACTTTTTTTGGTGCAGCCCCTTAAAAAATCCAGTTTGGGTGAAATGGTTGAGAATCAATACCCTACTTTTTTTTTTTTTGCCTTTCATTAAAACCTGCTCTGTCCTCTTGATTAAAGAGTTAGAATTTGAAGAATTTTATTTGTTCAATGAATAACAGATACAGGTACAAATTTTAATATAAAAACAAGGAAAAAGAAAAAAAAATGTAGAGGAAAAAAAAGGGGGGGCAGCACATATCCCAGGACAGGGAGGTATTCAGCCACGCCCCATGGTAATGACCATGGTGGCGTTGCCATGGTGAATGGCCCAGCAACACTCACTGCAGTAGCCACTCCATCTCGCGGAGCTCATTTCTCTGGCGGGCCACAACGACCCCTATTTTGAGGAGGTAGTCTGTGGTACGAGGACCAAGAACACCAGACGTCTCGACGGCTACCAGCACGAACTGATAGCGGCCAACCAAGCTCCTATATACTTGAGAACCTTCCTCTCCTCCGCGTTACAGGCTGCAACACCAAGGTTTGCAGCAGAAGCCACAAGGTTGGTGCCAAAGAATGTGTCGCAGCACATTGCGTCCCAGATTAGTGATCTGCCTCCCTTGAATGGGAAGAGGGCTATCCCGTCTAGGCATTTACCATCCCCGCAGTTGAGACTTGCAGGCTCAAGTCAGGATGGGAAGCTGGCCATGTCAGGGCCCCTTCTGACAATGTCATTCGGGGTGGCATGTCGAGAGAATCAGCCCACGCTAAGGCTGCAGGACAAAGGATGCAGGCTGAATTCGTCTGGTATCGCTCCACAGCAACATTTGTGCAGCTCACACACATGGCGACCGAGATGTTGGGCCACTCCAATGCAGGTGCACTCATCATCTAGAAGGGTACCAGTAGATGAAGAGGGCACCGCATTGAGCCATGCAGAACGGATGCAGGCAAGGTGGTGCTGGTTGAGTGATGCCTCTAACCACTCAAGTGTGGACTTACATAGGATGTCATCCAGGTTACATTGGACGGTCGTGATCTGGGGGACCGCTAGCCCATCAGTGGTCCAAGCAGCAAGGGTTGGCTCGGGTAACTGGTCAACATCCATCTTGGCTAACCTGTGGAGTATGTCGCCAAGAAGGTTGTGGATGGAGGAGGAAGTAGGCCGGCAGGGCCAGGTCCACCGCCAATCGCAGGCTAAAGCCACAGAGTCTGATGGGCAGTTTGGCCTGCAGCCAGCCACCGCTGTCGAAACTGACACTGCAGATCAGTTCGGTACAGCGCTGGATGTCGCGGTCAAAGTCACTGTGCACCGAGAAAAGAAGCCTGGACAGGGCAAAGCAATTCCTCAAGAGGAAGAGTGCCGAGTGCACGTCAATGATGTGCAGTCTCTCCATCATCCTGGACAGGTCCTCGAGCTTAACCGCCAGGCACTCCAATATAGCTTTCGGGAGGATGTGGACAGCATCGCTGGGAATCAGCCAAGATGGACTGGATGCTGAGTATGGCGCCTCGAAATTCGGCTTCGCTGTAGCTCACGTTAATCACCTTGGACAGGTTGATCTCAAGCCTGAGAAGTTTTAGGGACAGGATGACTGACAACGGTCTCAGCTGGACCACCCGGGGTCGCATTGTCCTGTTCCTCAATCTTCTAAATACAGTGACCAAATTTCCATCAAATCATAGTCCTAAAATGATTACTTTGAATAATGTAGTCCTAGCTATACTGTCTGAAAAAAAAAGACAGTATGGTTATGGCAGGATTATCTTTGATCATGAGTTTGCTCAATCTGGACTGACCTAAGGGTCAAGAATAAAACATCAGAGATAGTGCTCTTTTGCAGTTTGGTGAACAGTACCAAACTTAAGTAGTTATTTCAAACTATATAAGCACAAATGAAAGGAACAAGAGGAAGCAATGGATTCCTACAATTGTCAAAGTATATATGAAACTAAAAGTATTTAGTTAAAAAACACAACCTCACATTTGGTGTAATAATAGATTGAAGCCCAATAATTAATCAGTTGAGAAAGAAATAACTGGAAATTACATTGTATACTGAAGTGGTGGTGGATAAGTCGGATTAAAATGCATTACAATAATTAATTTCATTAAATTCAAATCCTGCCAGAACCAATAAAAAGAAATCTAATATTTTCATATAATTACCAGGTTTCAAGTCTATTTTGTAAAATGGCAGTCAAAAGAGACATTTGAGGAATGAATTTAAAAGGTTTAAATTATTTAGCAAACAGAAAGAAAGAAAAATATTAATATTACTCTATTGTAAACCTGAAACCAAAATTGTATTTAGCTTCATTACTTCTGGAAAGTTTTTATATGGGACCCCAGCATTGATTAGAAGTCACTTCCCTTTTGGAGATGGCAAAAAGAACTAATAAACAAGGGATATTGCATCATTATGCAAGACCAACCACTCGAGACATAACCTACCTCAGAGTACATATGTCTTCAGAAATATAAAACAAATAAATAATTATTCCAGTTATGTCACAATATCATTACTACTACTACTACTACTACTACTACTATTTTAAAAGAAACACTTTACCTCCTCATTTGGCAAGATCTTGCAAAATCCAGGTTTATATTTTGTGCCTAAGGAAGATATCAGATATGCAAATTGATGTTGCAATTTGATTAAAACTATTCCACTTTACTAATAATACATCCTGGAAATGACATGAACATCACAATTTTCTATTTCATTTCCTTTACAAAATATCAGCTTATAAAAAGGAGAGGTTTTAGATTAGAAGCATGCAAACCCATCCCTTGATCTATAAAGGAAGTAAGATAGAGAACAAAAAAAAGCAGTAACTGAATCTCAGAATAGCTTGAATCATATTGGGGAAAAAAAAAAAAAAGAAATTAGTAAGTCAACAAGTGGGCTTTCTCTGCATCGCCCAACTGCTAGAAATACCAGCTATCTCAATACACACTACCATCTTAAAATACAAAAAGGAACATTTCATAATGTAGTCACATATAATAAAAAATGAGCTGGTCAGGTCTGAAACAATTTTCAGCATAGATTTATTTGCTTCAAGGCTGACTCAGAGCTAAACACCAACTAGTGGACAGTTACAGAGATAGATGTAAGGAAGTTGGACAATCCTTCATATTACAACTGCCAACTCAAAAGACATATCAACAGAAACCCGAGTAAAAGAACATAAGAGTCATTAAATATTCTAAAGAAACGATACTTCAAATATGGACATATTTAGTCATGTGTTTTTTCAATTAAAAAATATTAATTAGGAAGAGAATTATATTAGATGAAATGCAGTTTGCTTTTGTGCCAGGGAGTACTACTGCTGCCCTCTTTCTAATAAACTGACTACAGGAGAAGTTTTTAGATAAAAATAAACCATTGTAATTGGCATTCATCAGACCTGGAGAAAACCATTGACAGGGTCCCTTGTTCTGTGATCTGATGGTCCCTGAAGAAGCTAGATGAATAGCATGTGAGAGCCATACAAGTAATGTACAGGAGAGCTGTCAATAAGGTGAGAGTTAGCAGGAAATTTAGTGTACAGGGAGGAGTTCTCTAAGACTCAGTTCTCAGTCCATTTCCTATTCCTCTTAGACCTCCAAGTCTAGCAAAGAAAGTAGCATTTGTACGTGGAAGATGCACAGGAGCAATAAACACTAAGAACACACAGGAAATAGATTTTCTCACATACCCAGCAGGTTCCCCAGAAATAGTAGATACTTAGTTTCTGTTACTAAGGTGACTTAAGTAGCAGTGGAGGAGGATGTTCTGAAAGTATAGTTGCTAGAATAAGAACAGGATCAAGAAAGTTCAGAGAACTATTACGTCTGTTGATAACAAAAGGTTATTCTCCCCGAATGAAAAGGCAGATGCTTGTGTGGTAGTGAAATGTGGGCCCTGAGTGCAGATGACATGCAAAGAGTAGAAAGGAATGAAGCCAGTAGGCTCTGCTGGATGGGCAACACCTATGTACATGAACAACAAAATGCAAATGAATTGAGAGAAAAATTGGATATAAAAGGAATCAAATGAAGTGTGCCAGAGAGAAACTGTGCTGATATGGTCACGTGATGCGTAGAGATGAGGACAGCTGAATAAAGAGTCAATTGCTATGTGGATGGAACTTATGGAAGAGGGAGATCCAGGAAGACATGGGATGAATTAGTAAAGAGTGATCTCAAGATGCCAAGCCTCAAGGAGAAATGACAAAGAACTGAGATGATTGATGATTTGCTGTGTATGAGAAGACTTGGCTGCCCCAAAAGTGAGGCCCTAAAATCATGTTATGTCTATACACTCACTGAGCCCTGCCTCCAATCTCTCTCTATCTCATCTTCTAAACAGCCATTCCTTTTTTTCTAACAATGACACTTATCCAGCTGCCATAATCAAGGGAGCAGAATAAGTACATATTTCATCCCCCTTTGTACTACCAGTTACCTCCCCTGAACCACTTCCTTTTAATAGTCATTCCTCATTTTTATATTATCCCTTCCCATCAATTACACTTTCTCTACCTCCAGTTATCTCTCCCTATTCTCTGAGATACATCTTAGGGCTGTCATTACCTTATCTTTAACACCCTCTCATATCTGCTATCATTCTCAACACCCTGGCCAATCTGCCATCGATGGCCTTCCAACTTTTGTCTCCTATTCACTATAGCCACCCCTACATACTTCTGACATCTATCTCTATCATAGTACATTTTTCTCTTACCCCCCACCCCACCCTACATATCTCCATATTTTCAGATCTACCAGTAGGTTTATACTATAGCTCTCCTCCCTTCCTGTACTGTTACTTATTACCTCCTTACCCCTATTCACCCTCCCATCTCATTCTGATATTTACCATCGACCACACCTCCACTTTAGTTCCATTCACCTCTACTTCTAACCAACCCTCACTCTCCCCTCTTATGCTCACCTTCTTGAGATTACGCTGACACCTTGTCACCCCCATCACTGTCTTCTTCTCAGCTACAGCCACCTACCCATATATATAAGGCAGGCTAGCTGAGTGTCTACAGCAAGACGCCTCTACCTGTCCTCTCAATACCTGGCATATAGTCAGTCACCAACTGCTTGACTACAACCTCTCAGTTGAGCGGTCTTTTTCTTTCTCTTGTGAGTTACTTGGTGTGCCTCACTAGCACTAGTATCAGGAAACAAACCCAGTACACTCTAGAGTGGTTGGCATTAGGATGGGCATTCAGCCGTAGAAACCATGCCAAAACAGACACTGGAGCTCGTCAGTCCTCCAGCTTAATGGATCTTGTCAAACTGTCCAACCAATGCGAGCAGAGAAAACGAATGTTAAATGATGATCAAACATTAATACCTTTGTTCCAAACACCTTTCATACAATTACACATTTTATTCTTAAAAGAAAACAGGATTCAATACACATATTTGAAACCGATTTGTTGCTTTAGAAAATTTGCTGACGTTTCTAATGCATTCTGTTATTTTGGTTTCTTGTTTGGAGATCGCCAGAAACCGTTTTAAGAGTGGAATGTAGACAATACATTATTTTACTGAATAATGAAGAAAAATCGACTTCGATGATATACAAATCAATACAATAGAACAAAAATGAGGCAATCTTGTAAGATAACGTATCGATTTATTGTTGCCAAAGTGAAAACTGTACGTTATACTCCAAGATCACCCAAAGTAAACACTACCTAACATTTAAACAGTTCTATAATTTCTTCCAAATCTACAAATTTAAAAAAATGACTATATATAACTTTTCTTTAGGCTTGAGTAAGTTCTTGTAAGTCTATTAATGTTTGCCGAGTTATGATCCGACATAAAAGTAGAATGCTGCTCGAGAAACAAAATGGTAAAATACTATGAACACATTAGCAAGTGAAGTATTATTTCAACTGGTGGTTGTTATAAAGTTTGAGATAATTACTAGAATTGGAGAGAGAACATGAAGAGGTTGTGGGAGGGGGAAGTAAGTTTGGCTTTGAATGAATCAGAAAACAAAAATCCTAATAGAAATATACTTTATTATGTATTCTTTTAACGCTCAACTAAATTACCCTGAAATATTTGTTTTTCGACAATGTATTTTCATCAATAAATGGGTGTACAGTTAAGCACAAAAACATCCATATATACACGTGGCTTGTTAACTTGTATACTTAAACAATGAGGGTGTGTATATATATATATATATATATATTGAAAACTAAGTACAATATATAACACGATACAAATATATTGGTTATGAAGACAAAACACACAACTGTGAAGTTGGTAAAGTAACAACTAAGAAACTCATTAAGTACATATGTATATGTGGATTTACAAGTGTGTGTATATATACACACACACTAATGAAGTCAATACATGTAGTGTGTATATACACACATATATTCAGGAATACTATACACATACATACATACATACATACACCGAGGTGTTGCTGCTGCTGCTGCTGCTGCTGCTGCTGCAGCAACACTTCACTTGAAACATGATTCTGACAAAACTTTTAACAATTTGTCAGAAAGTTATTTCATCTTCGACGGAAACTTTTAATAAAGTCGCTTCTGTTTATCATAAACTCTTAACTATTATTTCGCATCCATTGAAAAGTGGTAATTTGTTTAAAGAAAAGAAATAAAAGAACATTTTGTCAATTTTTAAAGCGATAAAATATTAAAACAAACAAATATCGAAGAAAAAATCCCGAATAGACAGAAGTCAAAAAAGTTTAAAGTGGTTAAAAGTCATCAAAGACTTGAAAAACAAATGAGTAAAAACGATATTTCTTATTTCTGTGAAAGTTCAACCTAGTTTAAATATCACTTTGAACGAGAAAACGAAATAACAAGAAAGTTTTACACACATGTTGAGTTTGTTGGGAGGATTTCTCTTGTTACCGGCCATTTTGAATAGGTTGTCCGTCAAGAGTTTAACAATCGGTTAAAATAACAGCATTAAAATAGCTTTAAATACATAATATACACAAAAAGTGTCAACAGAAATATTTCATTAACAAAAACCAGCTACTCATTGTTCTTACCGTTGAGCTTGTCAATAGCTTTATCGACGTTAATCTGATCGGGACAATCAACAAAAGCGTAGTTGGACTTTGGCAATATATGGCTTGTCTCTACTCCATGCTCCTTGAACAAACCGCTCAGGTTGCTATCGCTAATGTTGGGCGGTAAATTTCCTATGTACAGTTTAAACATTGCCTTTGTTTAACAGTAGAAAAGCAACTTTGATAGTTATAAAGAGTTTTTAAAATGCAACAGCAAAAATAACTCGTAAAGATGAAGAAATATTTGGCACTATATTACAAATATAGTTTGACAGTAAAAAAAAAACAGTCCTACAGGGTAAGCGGATTAATACGTTAGCGTCACCTCTACAGGCTATAGGAGGGGAGGTAGCATATTTGAGGGAAGTACAATATCAATCTTTAAACCATTAAACACTTTCAAATTATTACTATTAACTTATTGACACTATCAAAATTTCAAATAAATGGGAAACACTTTCAAGTATTGTGCTCAAAGTACTAAGATTTCCCAAACTATGATAATCAACTGTTGCGCCAACTATTCACCCCTTTGGAGCAAAGTAAATGGATTCGTTCTATGGTTTCCATACTCCCACTTCGCACGTGGTCCGGCTTATAAGGCCGCCTCCCAGCCCGATGCCGCAATCATTTTAGATGTTTTTATCTTGGGACATATAATGTGTGTATCACACAGACATATTTTGTATTTCCTTATAATTGATTTATAAATTTTATTAAAGTAAAAAATATTTCTACATTAACGTCAAGTTGTGAAAGTTTAACTATCCGTGACTCACGAGTTAACCTTTCTAATTTGTTTTAAGTAGAATAAAAAATGCGAAGAATGTTTGCTAAAACATTGTTTTAAACACGGCCATGTAAAACAATTCTTCGCATTTTTTATATTTGTCGCTGTAATATTCAAGTCTGTATTAAAACAAGTTGAAACAATACGTACTTTGCACGATAAATTGTTTCAGATACTTAATCACTAACACCTTGATTTATGTGCTGAATAAGAAACTTCAACTTCGCATAAAAACAAAAAACCTTCGTTCCCATGACATTTTTCATATATTTCAGTCATTGGACTATGGACGTGCTAGAGTACAGCCGACAAAGATATTAATCAATCCTATCGCCTTCTCCATATTTCAGTCAGGTACATACATCGATACCTCCATACATCATATATATATATACATGCGTGTGTGTGTATGTATGTATGCATACGGACAGACAGACATATATACATACATGCACACACATACATATGGTACTCAATTACATCTTTATATGTATATATTATCATCATCATTGTTTTAACGTCAACTTTTCCATAGTTGCATGGGGCAGAGGAAATCTCTTGAGGCAGATTTTTTTACAACCGGGTGCCCTACCTGTCGCTAACCCTCACTCGTTACCAAACAAGGTAATGTTTCTACGCGGCCAATGTGAAATGTATTTAGAACCATCACATGATGTCAAAACCGGGGATCACAAGCACTTATATATATATATATATATATATATATATATAATCTATTTTTCCGTGCTTCATGGGTCAGACGGAGTTTATAGAAGAAAATTTTCTATGGCTGG
>JAOPUL010000002.1:19439700-19462063 GCA_027564515.1 Octopus rubescens | reverse complement strand
ACGCAGTGGGATTGAACCCAGAACCATGTGGTTGGGAAGCAAGCTTCTTACCACACAGCCACGCCGCGCCTATATATCTATATATATATATATATAGACAGAGAGAGAGAGAGAGAGAGGGGGGGCGAGACAGGCAAGCGAGCAATATGTAGCAGTAACAACATCCAAGATATGCAATCAATACTCCAATGTGGATCTTAGTGAACTCAATACACCCATTGGTTGGGACTGGAAAGTTTCATGACTCTAAAGAGAAATCCTAGTCATTGTAAAGCACTTTGGCACTATTGGTTAGGTGGTTCCCATGATAGACATGGCTGAAATGCAGTAGTCTTACCTTTTTGTCAAAAGGACTATTGGTGAGGGACATATAAGAGTAAGTTTCTAATAGATGTGAATCTCTGGAAGTCATATTGATGATTTGTAAGGGAGATAAAAAGAGAGTGAAGTGGATGAAAAGATGTTGGGCTTCACAAGTGCTATCTTTCCATCTGAGATGTTGATAGAACGAGTAATAGTGAGGAGATACAGTGTTAGAAAAGTTGTCTAATTTGGGGATGGGACAATTTGAGATGTGTTGGCAAAGATTAAGATCCATTTCTAGAAAGAGACAGGGAGAAAAGCGATTGAAGAGGGGAGTTAATACTGGAGATAGAATTGTTTGAAAGTAATAGGACATCATTGAGACTGATTGTCTTGTTGAGTTGGAGCAAGTAAAGAAGTTTTCAAATATGGCTACTATTTGTATTTATTGGTGAGACTGGGAGTATAGGGAAGGTGAAGTTGGCATCCCCCCCCCTTATTTCAGTGTGTAAAGTTAGATGCAAAGCAGGCAGTAAAGGTGGTGGCTTGTGCTGCTCATGGAACCTTCTTCACTGTATGTGTGTGTGTGTGGATATATTTATTGGGCAAGTCAATTGTCAGAATCATTAAAGCTGCAGATAACTGCCATGTGGATAATTGTTCTGGCTCTTAGGATTCCCTGTTCAAATCCAACCAAAATCAATTTTGTTTTTTGTTCTTCTGAGGTCAAATAAATAAAATGCCAGTCAAACACTAGCGCTGATTCTTCACTCTCTCTCAGAATCAGCCATATTGCACTATGAGAGAGAAGTATGTAATAATCATTTTTTTTTTTTTTTCAGAAATCTTATTTGAAAGAATGGTATACCCTACTGGATTCAAAGTTTATGAAACCTACAACCCTGGAGCAATTGTAAAAGTAATGGCTTGTGACAGATTAGCTGGTACCTGTGTTGACCAAGGTGAAACAAAGTAGGTATCCTTCAATATTTCAACTTACAGTTTTATCACTTTTCACTCTTTGACTCGGTGACAATTGTAAGTTGGAGCTGAGATTGTGTTCTATTTTATCTCAAATCAAATTATTAGTTCTTTGTCTTTCTTTCCACTCACAGATATTCTAGATTATCTTGTTAGACAAGATATGAAAGTCACATTTGGTTTTCATTATGGAGAAATAGCTTTAAATGTGTTTTTTTGCATAAGTATTTCAAATTTTACAATATTAATTTAGTTTCTATCTACCAAATCAACTCACAAGGTTTTGGTTGGCCCAGGGCTATAGTAGAAGACATTTGCCCCAGGTACAGTAGAACTGAACCCAGAACCATGGGATTGGTAAGCAAACTTCTTACCACTCACCCACACCTTCTGTGCAATGAGTTTAAATATAGAAATGCTCACTTTTCTGTATCGGAGTAAAAACAGAATCCCATGAGGTTGGAATATGAAATCTATTAATTTTTTTTTTTATTGACCCTAGTGGGATGAAAGGTAAACTTGACTTAGGTAGGATTTGAATTCAGAATGTAAAGTGTAAGAAGATATCCTGTAAAGCATTGTTGTCCACCACTCTAATGAGTCTGTCAATCCAACACCTTCATAATAATAATAATTTGTTAATAATATAATATTAATGACTAATTTTCATTTTTAATTACTTTTCCAGGTGGAATTGTATCTGGTCAGGTCCTCCACAGATATGTTCAGAAAAATGCAGAATTTTCGAGATAAACTTTAAACCAATCTCCTACCCAACTAAGTAAGTTTTTTATTTTTCTCATTTGATTTTGCCATTGGGGGGAAATTTCAGATGGAGATAACAACCAGATGATATGTTGTTTGTTTTCTCTGCTATTTAGAGATGTTTCTCTACCATTTAACTCTTTAGCATTTAAACTGGCTATATCCTGTTTTATGTTCAAATCAGCCTGATCTAGCTTCTCACACCTACCCTACAATGTCATTCTAAAAATAAACAATCACACCTTTAAAATCTTGAAACTATGAAATAATGCATGATTAATTTAAAACAATGTGAATGAATAAACATTAAATTTGATAGAAAAATCTGAATGCTAAATGGTTAATGATTGATATTTTTTCTTTTTCTTTCTTTGTCTCTTTCTTTGTTTCTTTGTTTCATATAAGCCTGTCTTTTCTGACATCCTATAAATATGCATTTCCTTTGCCATCCTATAACCATTATCCTAAAGTTGTCTTTAGCACATTCAGTATAAATCTCCGAAGTTTTAAATGCTTGAAAGTGTTATTGTATTAGAATGAAATTGATTTAAGCATCAGCCCAAACACTTCACTTGTTCTTCATTTAGGTGCTTAATTCTTCCAATTTTAGTCTTTTTAAATTGGTTGAAAAGGTTCATTACCAGCCTAAATGAATTACAGTATTTACTTTCAGCTCCCTTCCTTGTAAATTTAATTCATATTGTGGCTAATTAAATATCAAAATGAGGTTCTGTTAATAAAATTATAATTTTTGCAGACTTGTAGATTACATTTTGATTTTTGATTACGGTCAGATGTCTTTGCCCTGGATGTGTCTATGGTAACAAACTGTCTCAGTGGTTTACATTACTTCATTTAGTTTAGAGATAATGGTCCTTTCTACAAATCCAGTCTGGTTCTGTGTACTTATCTAAGAAATTAGACAATTGATGAAAGTGGTCAGAGATCAAAACAATCAAAATGTAGTTTAGACGTAATTAATAAAAAATGTTTCATCACTAAACAGAAGGTTAATAGGTTGTAAAATTGTAATCTTGCATTTAAAAATGTATGCATCATCATCATCATTATCATCATCATCATCATTGTCATCATCATCATCATTGTCATCATTTAACATCAGTCCTCAATGCTGGCATGGGTTGGACAGTTTGACAGGATCCAATGAGCCAGATGACTGTTTTGGTATGATTTCTATGGCTGGATGGCCTTCCTAATATCAGACACTTTATAGGGTGTACTAGGTGCTTTTCTTAATTGAGTGGTGTTAAGTAGAGTAGAAGGTGGTTTTATGCCTGGTGTTAAGAGGCTAAAGTACAATAGAGGACCAGGCACAGGTATCTTGCTATAGAATAGATACATGGTTACCCAACAATATATCAGGGTGGATAAGAATAAAACTGTGAAAAAGACAATGGTGGGGGCTGATGAGGTATCAGAGCACACCCTCAAAGTACAAGAAAGTGAGTATAAGAGAGAATATGAAGCAAGGATCCAGAGGAGTGAGTGATAAGTTCATAGGAGTATGAGAGGAGAGTAACATGGGGTTAGAAATTGGGGATGGGGGTGAATGATGTACAAGGGTGGAGGTTCAGTTGATGGGGGTGAGGAGGTGAAAGAAACAACCAAGGTAGGAGGAGGGCATATATAACAGTACAGCAAGGGTGGAGAGCAACAAGAATATAAACTTGTAGAATGGATCAGAAAATAGGGAAATGATGTGTGGGGTGGGAGAGAAGTATAACAGTCCAAATTTGTATCTCAGGAGAAGATAACAGGAAGTAGAGAAAGGGCTGATTAGAAGGAAGAGGGGTGGGGAAACTAATAACATAAAGAGGATGGAACATGTGCAGATTCGGCAGTCATATGATTACAGCAGTTGAATAGTGCCATTGTTAGAAGGGTGATGGGGGGATGGGTATTAAGAAGATTAGAGGTGGGAAAAGCTTGATGGAGACAGATTGGGTGTAGGGGCAGGGCACAGCTAGTGTATAGATAAACATAATGCTTTTAGGACCTTACTTTTACTGTTACAGCTGGGTCTTCTCAAGCACAGGCAATTATTAATCATCTCAGTCCTTTGTCATCTTCTTTGTGAGGCTCAATCAGCTTTCACTACTTCGTCCCATGTCTTCCTAGCTTTCACCGCTTCCACAATTTCCATCCACTTAAAGCAATCAGTATTTCTTTATACAGCTATATTCATCCAGAAGCATCACACGACCATACCAACGCAGTCTTCTCTCTTGCACATTACATTGTACATCCAGTAGAGCATGCTAGCTTTGTTTCTTTCAAGCCTTTGCATGTCCTTTGTATTCAGGATCCATGTCTCAGTACCATGTAGCATTGCTGTTCGTACACAAGCATCATCAAATCTGCCTTTCACTCAGAGAAAGAGAGAGAGAGAGAGAGAGAGAAGAGAGAGAGAAAGAAACTTATCATTGCCAACAGAAGTAATAGCTCTGAACTTTCTCCATCCTATTCTTATTCTGTCAACTATTTAATAAATACCCACGATATATTGAAGCTATTCATTTGAGTTTACATAAACAAAAAAGTTTATGTTTTGAGTAAAATTAAATTAATTTTTAAAAAATAAACCAATAAACAAACAATTTATAAAAAAATATAGCAAAAGCTGTTTATTTTGTATAAATTATGTAATTTACCAATTGTTCATGTTCCAGTTTATTTCGCATTGAATTCCATCATCAAATGCTACAGTATTATACAGAGATTGACGCCATACAATTGATAGGTTACACACCAAATCTTGAAAATTATATCATTTCCCAGCTTTCATCTGGTTCTGCTGTTATTTCACCTCCAGCCATTCAAAGTGATTCTTACACGGAAATGGATGGAGGTTATTTTAAACTATTACCAGTAAGTATATTTAATAGTATATACATTTATCCTCTTTTTCTTTATTCTTTATCTCTTCTAATAACGTTGGGTGGATGTATTTGAAAATCTTATTATTTCTATAAACTTGTTCGTCAGTCTTTAATCATTCAACTGTGGAGGGAGAATGATATTTAATTTGATCAAAGTTGGTTGACTCATGTGTTGTTGTTTATTCCCAGATTATCCCTAATTGAGAAGATCTATGAAGAAGGGCATTACAGCCACAACCATTTTATTATTATTATTATTATTATTATTATTAAGGCGGCAAGCTGGCAGAATCGTTAATGCGCCGGGAAAAATGCTTAGCAGTATTTCTTCCAACTTTACGTTCTGAGTTCAAATGCCACCGGGGTCTATAAAGTGAGTACCAGTTACGAACTGGGGTCGATAAAATCGGCTACTCCCATCCCCCAAAATTTCAGGCCTTTGTGCCTAGTATAGAAAGGATTATTATTATTATTATTATTCTTTTTCTTTTTCAGCAAGAAATACTATTTTTCATATTAAGCTTTCTCGATCAAGTGTCTTTATGTTTACTTTCACAAACCTGCAAGTAAGATAATAATTTAACTGTTTATTACTTTACTTAATATGATATTCCTTTTAGTTACAGTAAGCAAAATGTGTATTGTAACCTATTTTATGCTAGACTTGATAAAATCTTTACAATATTATGTATTGTTATTATCAATTCCCCTTTTAGTTTAATTCTAGATATTTCATTTAGAATTGAATGAATATTTGCGTATTTATTCTTAAACATGTCAATGCAAGTTCAGACACAAAATATGCTGGTCACTGTTGTGTACGTCAAAGGAGAATAATTTCTCCCTTTTATGACAACAGTGTGTTCAACACACTCGTCTCATTGGTGCGCCATGGCATTCTGGTACACCAGTGTTTCGATATATTGTGTCTCATTAGCCTGAAGCAGCCAGAACTTTGAGACCAGCCAAAGCTGCAGCTTTATCATTTATTTATTGATTGAAGCAAACCTGGAATAGAGAGAGTATGTCATTGAGGAGGTTATGAATGGCAATGGAAGGACTTTGATAAACCTAGCTGACTGATTGATTGACTAAATGATTAATCAAACAATCAATTAGTTAATTGGTTAAATAATTAACCGATTAACAAATAAATAATTAAGATGTGAAATAGAACCAGTATATGTGTGTGTGTGTTTATTAGCATGATGACCCTCCCAAGATACAACAGAAAAACTGTTAAAATTCCTAAGTACCTATATAATAACTACTTTTAGTCATTGTTGAATAGAATCAGTTAACTCATTGCAACTCCGTTTACCTTTATTCTGTTCCAGCTGTTATTAATTCTACCAGAATCTTTGGTCTGGAAATGGTTATTATTAGGTTTACAGCCATTAATTTTTCATTAGAATTTTTCATTTATTTTTCTTTAACCTACACTAATTGAATAACTTTTAAATTTCAAGTTTGTTTCATTAAAATTTTTAAAACTAATTAAAACTAAAGTCAATTTAAATTTTCTTTGTTAGATATCTTAGAGATAGTACTTATGATGCTTTCCTCTGGACAAAAGTCAATTTAAAGCCATATTGGTACAAGGTAACTTTCTTTTTATATCTTCTATTGTTGCTACACTCAAAAATCCTTCTTCTCTCTCTCTCTAATTTACTCCCTGCTCTCTATACCATCTCCTCATACAAACTTGCAAAGGAAAACTCTTCTTGGTCACTCAACTTACTAAAAATAATAGTCAAATCTTCCTCAGATTACACTCTATCATCTTGAAAAGATAGAGGAAAGCATTGGATAATGTAGTCCTAGGTATGCAATACCTAGGAGAATGATGGTTGGGTAACGTTTGATCATATGTCTACACAATCAGAGCTGACTTATACTAAACTATAACCCTAGCTTCACCAATTCATCAGAAACCTATCAGAAACCCTAACCCTAAACTACACAAGTTTTAGGGCCACCTGACCTCAATCTCCTCCTCCTCCTCCTCCTGATTTCATTGACAGCTCTCTGTCCCTCTATAGTACATGGATAGCTGAACTGATAAGGTACCATGGTACCGGACAATCAGATGAGAAGTCAGTAGTATATACCCTGTTACCTGTAATGCATTGTGTCTCTCTTAAATGTCCCAGCGTTTGTCATAAGTGGAGAAGGGTGGGATCTGTGACTATTGAAAACAGGGTGGATAAATTGTGTTAACTAAACTTTTTCAACTTGTCAAACACCTTGATCAAAGAAGAGTTTTATGGTATTTGTCTGTTTGAGAACCTCTGACCTCGTCCACCTAGTTCTGTATAGGCACAGGAACTCACTCCTATAAACAATAGCAGCATCAGAATACAGACCAGTCTTTTGCTGTCTTGAAGTGTTGAACTTAGAGAAGAATTGACTTTGCCAATCTGATTTCACCAAGACACACAATGTTAAGAAAAATAGCCAACAAATGAGGAAATGAAATATCCATCAAGTCACACTTCATTGTCTGACAAAATGAAGGACATCGTGTTAGGAAGGGCATCAAGCCATAGAAACCAAGCCAAATCAGACTGGAACCGGGTACAGTCCTCTGGCTTGCCAGCTCCGGTCAAACCGTCCAACCCATGCCAGCATGAAAAATGGACGTTAAAGGATGATGATTGCATAATGTCTTGTATGTGTGTTTGTGTGTGTGTGTGTCCTAAAAATGGGAGGTCATCTCTGGAATGTCTTTGATTAGAGTCCTGTTCAGTCATGGCTAAGCTGGAGCTAATCAGTATGAAGACAATATCTTTACTCATTCCTAACAACCTAATGAATTATGGGAATCACTCCCACCCCCATGCCATTGCTTCTCCCGTAAACTGTCAATTGTACCTTTTTTTACATTCTCTTCCTTCTGTCAACTTCCCTCCCAAACTTCTCTCAGTCCTTCTCTACTAAAACTGTAATCGTTCTTGAAATTTCATTTCCACAGCAGATTAAATTGAAATTTAACCTCACACAATTTTTCTTATATGCCAGCCTGTGAGGCTGTAAAAAGCTCTGGGTACCTCCACCCCTACTTCAGAAAAACTAATTAAAATAAGTTAATGTCTTTATTTATTAATGTTGTGTCATTTGTGGAGAATTTAATTTGTTGATTTTAACTGATATTCAAGTATTGTTTCGTTTTATATATTTTTCTGTTGAAAGAAAGAGAATGTATAACTGAGACTTGTTGGGGGATGACAATGAAGATTCTTCTGGACAGAAAAGGATTGGATTCCATAAGTATATTTCAAGTTTTTGAAAGTGCTGGTGCCATGTAAAAAGTGCCTGTACTGATGCCATGTAAAAAGCACTGGTGATGGAGTCACGTAAAAAGCAGCCTGTACATTCTGTAAAGTGGTTGGCGTTAGGAAGGGTGTCCAACTGTAGAAACCTTGCCAAAACAGACAATTGGAGCCTGTTGAAGCTCTCCAGCTTGTCAGCCCCTGTCAAACTGTCCAACCCATGCTAGCATGGAAAACAGATGTTAAAGGATGATGATGATGAAAGTTACAATTTATTATGTCAGTGTATGGCAATCAACCAAAATGGCAAAGAGCATTAAGATCATATCTCATCACTAATACTCTGGTGAGTACCTAGCAGAGATACTTAATACTCAATAATCTCAGCAAAGTCAGAGAAGAACAAGAATGACATAAGAAGATGTGATGAGGTCAGACAATGAGATAAGTTGAGTTTAATTGAGTCAAACAGGGAAATTATATACTCCACTAATGAAGAGTATACTAATAATGATTTATAGAAATTTTTAATTTGTGCAAAGCTGTAACAGGTTAATTAATAGATATAATTAAAATAAAACAAAATCAGTAAAGTAATTATGTTTAATTATTTCAGGTATCTGATAAAACTTTGAATGGTTTGGTTTCAAGATGTGAAAAGTTGAATAAATTAAATATCTCATGGTGTAATGTAACAGATTTAAGCCTGAAGGGGTAAGTCTTACCATTCCTGGTTTTTCATTGATGGATTTTAATCCAAAAAATATCACAAATTAAAACCTCCTGCCTGGAGATTATAAGTTTGTCTCAATTGATGCCATAAAAATTTTAATTCACAAATATTTTAGTTAATTTATTTATCACATTGACTGCTCAGGTAATCACAATTATTTTATCTTTACACCTGTTGTGTTAACAATTGTATATTCAAATGTTTAGAGCTTACATTATTTCTCTTGTTATCTTATATCTCATTAATTGCATTAATTCCAAACTAGAAATTACACAACTATTTTGCAACCATATTGTTGCAACAGTCCTTTTTTTTTTTACACTTGTAATAATGAAAGCCTCCTCTTCAGTATTCTTATTATTCTTACTGTTTTTTATTTAATATTTAATATTTAATATTTCCTATTTTTTCTTTAATATTTCTATCAAAGCAACATCAATTGTTTTACTTATTGAAACTGGTTGAGATAAATATCACCTTCATACCTTCAACCTCACGCTCTATTTAAGCTATTCAAGTAAATCATAACTACAATAAAAATAATGATAATTATATAAATGAGTTGAACTGTTTGACAGGAGCTGGCAAGGCCGGAGGGCTGCACCAAGCTCCAATTGTCTGTTTTGGCATGGTTCCTATGGCTGGATGCCCTTTCTAATGCCAACCACTTTACAGAATGTACTGGGTGTTTTTTTATATGGTACCAGCACCACTGCTTTATATGTGTCACCAGCATGGGTGCTTTATACTTGGCTCTAGCGCTGGTGCTTTTTACATGGCACCATCATCATCATTTAACGTCCATTTTTCAGGCTGGTATGGATTAGACGGTTTGATTGAAGACTGGCAAGCCGAGGAGCTGCACCAGACTTCAGTCTGTTTTGGCTTGGTTTCTACAGCTGGATGCTCTTCCTAACACCAATCACTACAGAGTGTACCGGGTGTTTTTAACGTGTCACCGGCACGGGTGTTTTTAACGTGTCACCGGCATGAGTATTTTTATCGTGTCACCAGCACCATTAAATAGAATTATTATCCATCATTCCATTAACAATATATATCCTACTTAATTAACCTGAACATTCCTTGTCTTCTCTTTATCTCTAACCACCTTAATCTACTAATTTTCAATTTATATTTGTAATATTTTTTATTAATCTTTAAATCACGCACACTCACACAAACACAAAATGTATAATGATCTCTTGAGATTGAATGTCATATCTCAGCTAATGAAACATTTTGAACTTTACATTTTCCTAAACTAGTTGCCTCAGTCTGAATGACTGACAGAGGGACAACAACTTCTATTCTTATTTTATAGTTTAATGTTAGAAAAAGCATCCAGAGTTTAAAATCAAAATTGCTGGAATAATATTCAAATGTAGAGATTTGTTTTTAAACAAGTCATGCCACTTATGCTAGACTTTAAAAAAAAATATATGGATATAAGACAACTAATAAATCTATTTAAGTTTTGAAAACTGTAATTTTTTTATTTTTGTCTTGCAAGGTACTTGGGGACACTGTCAGTGCTGGTGCCACGTAAAAATCACCCGTATTGGTGCCACATAAAAATCACCTGTGCTGGTGCCACATAAAAAGCACCCTGTACACTCTGTAGTGTTTGGCATTAGGAATGGAATCCAGCAGTAGAAACCATGCCAAAATAGACAATGGAACCTGGTGCAGCTCTCCAGCTTGCCAGCTCCTGTCAGACCGTCCAACCCATGATAGCATGGAAGACGAACGTTAAGTGATGATGATGATGATAATTTCTTGAATACTAAGCATAAATAACCCCAAGTTAATCTAATCACTACACATTAAATTGACAAGTATTGACAAATATGTTATATAAGTTTTAAAGTATTACTGTGTCGACATTTTGAATTATTTCCTAAATTCAACAAAGGAATTTTGACTCACAACAACAGGTTTGGTTGTAACTTTTCAAGTCTCCACTGATATTTAATTGTAACCCTTTCAAATTGTAAACAGCTATGCAAAATATTTATTTATCAAATATCATTTAATTCAATGATACTATATTAAACATAACTTACTTTACGTGATGATAACTTTAAATTTCATTCAAATTGTTTTCTTACAGACTTCTTGTAGCCTCTAATACTAACCTGATATGTTTGCGATTAGCATGCTGTGATTTAATAACTTTGACTTCTCTGCGAATTCTAGTCAAGGCCTGCCCAAATTTGGAAGGTAAGAGTTGTTTTGATTTCTACTGTTGAAAGTAATTATTATTATTTATCTAAAATCAGCTATGAAGTTATAATGTTATTAGTTAAAAACAAAACAGCTGTGTAGATATGCTAATTAACTACAAATTCAAAGTTCAAATCCATTGCAAACATCACATTTTGTCAGTTTGTCTAGTTGTCAGTATCAGATCCTTGAAGAAGATTTATATTTCATTCATATAATACCATGAAACCAAAGCTAAACATCAATTCTTAGAGCTTGGGAAACATTTATAATATTTTTTACAATGTTATGGGAGAAGAAAAGGAAGAGGTTATGGCATAGGTGCCTAAATAGGGAATATAATAAAAGTAGAAAATCCAAGCAGGAAATAGAATTAGGTTTAATCATTTGCTTCACTTATGACTTAACACTGGCATTGTGCAGCTGTTTAAGGTTCAAATCATCATCATTTAACTTGCATGTTCTATGCTAATATGGGTTGGACAGTTTGACAATCTAATGGGGCCAAGTACTGGGTTGGATGCCCTTCCTAATGCCAGCCACTTTACAGAATGTACTGGATGCTTTTTGTGTGGCACCAACACCATTGAGGTCACCATGCAGTTTGCAAGACCAAGAGATCCTGAAAGAGGTGGCTTTATGCTAGGAGATAACAGTTCTAACACAAACGTCTCATTGTCTGCCCTTCACTCTGAAGTAGAAGACCTTTGTTGCCAGCAATCGTAGTTGCTCTCTGAATTTTCTCCAACTGTACTTTCTGAGTGATCACCTCCCCTGCCAATTATATCTCCTAGGTAACAAAAGCTATCAACTATCTCTAGTGAACCATCTGGGCATTTTAGAGAATCTATTTCCCATGTGCTCACAGGATGTACTACTTCAGTGCATCTATTACATACAAACCTTACATTCTTTGTTAGTCTGTGTATGATTCCACTATACCTCTTGTGTGTCTGTAGCTTACAATGGGTACAGCATATTGAGTCTGTACATGCTCCTTTTCTGCATTTCATGCAAGGCCGTTTTTCTGAAGATGCCAAGGTCCTGTCTTCTTTCCTACTTACCAAATCCTTCATTTTTCCTAAAATTATCTTAAGATCTCTCAATTCTAGGATTAACTTCCATGCCTGGAATTTCCTTTCTATTTCTAGAATAGATTCAGCTATGAGTACTAGATCATCAGCATATGTAGGTTCCCATGGACATCATCATCATCATCATCATCTTCCTTTAACGTCCGTTTTCCATGCTGGCATGGGTTGGACGTTTGACCGGAGCTGGCAGGGGGTGGGGGGTGGCTGCTGCACCAGGTTCCAGTCTGATTTGGCTTAGTTTCTACGGCTGGATGCCCTTCCTAATGCCAACCACATTACAGTGTGTGCTGGGTGCTTTTAACATACCACCACACAGGTGATTGGTAGTCAGATGGACATATGTAGACTGGGGGGGGGGGCGATACATATAGATCGGGGGTCAAGCAGACACAAAACTGTTAGTCAGCTGGACATATAGGCCAGGGACAGAGGAGACATATAGACATGGGGCAAGCGGGCATATAGACTGAGGACAGACAGACAAATACAGAGAACATAAATAGATATACATAGCCCAGTGTGCCTGGACCCTCTTCGTACATCATCATCATCCTTTAACGTCCGTTTTCCATGCTGGCATGGGTTGGTACAGTGGTGGGGAAATTTCTATACAGCGAGGTAGAGGGGGAACTCGCATCCGAGGACATATCTTCACACTTCCCGCACAACATAACAGAGACAATTGAGAATTGTACTTTGCATCCTCTTGGCACTTTGTATTGCCAGAAAAGGCTTCGCTCTCTTGACCCAGCCACTTTTAACCCAAGACTCTCAATGCGGCTGCTTCTTAGTAACAGAACTCTCGATGCAGCCGCTTCTTAGCAACTGCTCTGTGATGACCTGGAGGTCTATGATGAAAAGGAGGGAACTGAGGACTGAGCCTTGATGGATTCCTACCCCCATGCTAAATTCCTCACTGAAGTTGTCGACCCTCAATTTAATCACTGCATTCTTGGTTCTTGTACATAGCTTGTACAGCTCTCACAAGTCATTCATCTACACCTAGTTTCCTTAGTGGCTACCAAATTACTGAATGTGATACCCTATCAAATGCCTTCTTCAAGTCATTGAATGCCAGGAATAATGGTTTACTCTTAGCCAAGTATTTCTCCTGCAATTGCCTCATTAGGAAGATTGTATCTGTGGTGCTTCTTCCAGACTCAAAACCAAACTGCATCTCATCCTGGTCTACTCTGTCATGGATCAATTGTGCTATGATTCTCCGTGACCTTCAAAACCTGATCCACTAGTTTAATTCCCCCATAATTGCTTCTCTCCAAGGCATCTCCTTTGCTCTTGTAGCAGTCGTTGGATATGACACCTTCCTATATGACTTGATTAACTATCCAGGTGGTAATCACGTACCCTACATCTCCAGATAATTCAAGCATCTCTGCAACTATCCTTGATGGACCCACTGCTTTTCCTCTCTTTATGTCCATGATTTTATATCTTCCACTGAATTACTGGTCCCTCTTTAAGGCATTATTAAGGTACATTACTCTCGACTTCTTTAAATTATGCACATAGGCTTTTGAATCAGCCTGGATACATTATGAATGACTGAGTTATGAACATTTTGCTTAGTTTATTTGATATGTCTTCTAATGAATAAACTTTCAAAGAATATTCTCACTACTTTTATAAGGCTCTATAGCATGTAGTTCAGTATATAGATGGAACTAGAAATAGGAGAACCTATAAAAAAAATGTTTGTGGATATAATCCTCCTGTCAGTCGTTTCCACCTCTTCTTGCCAAAATGTTCTTCTCTAGCCTTAAGAATAATTCTTCACCAGTACATCTTTAATAATACTGCCACATTTTTATTTATAAAAATACTGTTAAACTGTCTTACTCTACTACCCCTAACTTTTCATGGGACATTGTTTCTTCTAATTTGTCTCAACTTTACCAACTAATACATTTACAACCCTTAATTGCAATTACAATATCTCCAAAGTATACCTACACATTTCTAATTGCTAAACTAAGATTGTTATTTATAAGTGTACCGTTGTGACTCCAAGTACTACTAAAGCTTAAATCAGTTTCACTTTTAATGCATTCAAAACCTTATTTTATTCTCATGCACATACCTTTTGAAATCCTAATAGAAAATTCCCTACTTCTTTAAAGGCTTATATCTGGAAAGTAAAAGAGAATGGCAGTTTTTTTAATATCAAATGGAATGTAATTAAATATGATTCTGCTTTTCAGGTGACAGAATGATTTGCAATTTATGTTTTGAGAAGCCAAACAAATACTATTCTCCAAAGACGTCTTTATTATTTAATAAATAATTATTCTGAATCTTTTATGGTCTATAACCTTATAATCTTAAAAACTCCTCTAAATTTAAATATTTATTTAGTTTGCTGATTTTCAATTATCCTATTTATTTTGTGCATTTACTGCATGTCTATGTATGTATTGTATGTTTGTCTCTGTGTGTATATATATATATATATATATACACACAGGGTACAGACGGTATTCGTTCGCATGATGACTGTCTCAGGAAAAACTAAAATTGTTTTATTTTTTGAGATAAATTCGTCAAATTTGGGTCAGTTTGTCTTCATGACATGTTTTATCGATCCAGGCACCTCAGAACCGGCCACAGGTTTTCGTCACTATCTCCCATATTAGGCCTCTGAAAGCCCTGGTAATCCTGGCCCTCAGCTTGTCTTTCGTGTTGCAGATGGATTTGTTAGTCTCTTGTTCTACTGTGCCCCACACAAAGAAGTCAAGGGGGTTGCAGTCAGGCAAGTTGGGAGGCCAAATATCAGGTTCTGTGTGATCGAAGAAATTCTCCAACAGTCAGAGTCTTGCTGCCATAGATACGGCCTCCCTGCAACTACACAGTTGATCCAGGGCTTCACCACCTCACTCAGAACAGGGATATAGCAGTCAGTGTTCAGCCTAAGGCTCTCAGGGAAGGAGTGGGTTGGAATGACATTGTATTCACTGCTGATGACACCTGAAGACCATGGTTGTTGCTGGAAATTTCGTCTGCATGACTCTGGGCACGTCCTTAGGTGACACAGCAAGCCACCTGTTGTTCTGAGAGTTGATCTTCTGATCTTGGCAGAAATTCTTCTCGTCGGAGAAGAACCACAGCATATCTGTCTCCAGCGGGTGTTTCAACTTGTTAATCAGCTTCTTGATGTGCTTGAGTCACTTTTCCTGCATTGCCTTAGACAGAAATTGTCTCTTCCTCATCTTGTATGGAAACTAACGAATGTCCTCATGCACCACCAGCCTGATGAGCTTTTCATTCACACCTTTCTCCTGTGCAATGGCATGCATTGACTTGCTGGGATCTTGTTGATGATCTCCTGGATTTCAGTGACGAATTCTGGCCTTCTGATGGCGTCAGATCGTCTATCATGGGTTTTCCTCTTTACTGTTATCTCATAGTTGAATCCTGAATCGTCAAGCTCCTTTCTGGCCCTTACCACCATCCTTCTGCTGATGTTGAGGAAGTCTGTGAAATCTCTTTGTTTATCCTTCCAGTGCAGATTCCAAGGAGGACTCCATGCCTCTTCCACAAATTGGGGTGGTTCAAAATTTTCCATAGTCAATTATTCTTCAAAAAAAATAAAGCAAAAATGGTTATTGTTTTTAAGAAGAAAAAGACCGACAACGAAAGTTAAAAAAATATGTGTAAAATTAGCAGCTGAAAATTGTGAACAAATACCTTCCGCACACTATATATATATATATATATATATATATCATAATAATAATAATAATTGTATGTGTCTTAAGGTAAACATAATGTGTTTAGCTGACACTGTGAGATTTTAGACTGGGGTCTCTTGTTATCTTTTCTCTAAACAGAAAAATGTTGATGTAACCTGGTTGGATTTAAATTCTAAGATTAATGTTAATCCACATATTATAATATCCATACATGATAGTTAACACAGCAACAATTAATATGTGTGTGTGTGTGTGTGTTTTATACACAATTTTCAATTTCTGCTTTGTAGAGTCTACTAATTGAGCCTTCAGTTGTTTTATTCTTTCTTCACTTGTAGAATTAGATTTACAGAATTGTTCTGAAATCAATTACAGTGAATTTGAGTATATTTGTCGACTTCAGCACCTTGAGAATCTCAACTTATATAGTACAACTATCACAAGTCCTGCAATTCTGCAAATACTGAAGTAAGCATTTAAAGCTTTTGTTTTCAATTCACGCTGGGGTATTGACTGAAGAGACAAATTTTCAAAATGTGTTGCATCATATTTGTTTCAGTATTTGTAAAGGTTTTAGTACATCATGCTTAGTATTTGTATGTAATTCATTTTCTCTCCTCTGTAAGCATTGTTTTCTGTTATTTAAGCTATCTTTCAGATTGACCACAATCTGTTTATATATGTGTGTGTGTTTGTATATATTGAAGATTATGTGTATAGATGTCATTGTCATCATAATCATAATGTGTATAAATGTATCCAAGGTTATGTGTATAGATGTATGTTTTTTTTTTCTTTGAAATCTTCCAATAAAAAGGGGCTGGGTTCTACCTAAAAAGGAAAGTTCTCACATGCCATTCATCTACATTTAGTCCCTTTAGTGCCCATTGAACTTCATCAAAGAGTCTTGTCAAGTGAAAAGTTGAGGGGTTTGTTTGCTTGCTAAGAACTTCTTTTGTCTGATTAGAATTACAGTATTTGGGGTTGCATATCCTGATACAAACTCACCCATAGTGCCTGATAGCCAAGCTAAACCTATCAGTAAATTAAAAATTAATTTTTAAAAATGTTTTCAAATTTAAGAGAAAATCTCTGCTTCACTACTGATAAGATCCAATAAGGCCAGAACATGTTTGTTACTGTCCCCATTTACTAAAGATCAGATTTTCTCTTAAGCATTAGAATTTGATTATTTTATTATATTTTTAATTTATTGGAATTATTTCCCTTGACTAATGAATAACAATTGATTTTTATTTCTTTTTCTCTAAGATGAACATTTCAACTTGTTAAGAATTGAAGCTACCATTAGTAGCTGGCTCCTCTATTCATTCCAGTCTCTCATTATTACCCTCATTATATACTTATTTAACAAGGTCACATAATGGCACTTTACATGTGTCTTTCATTTTATTCTCACAGACACCAAGTGTAACAATGTTGTTTCCCAACAACATTCTCAATCGTATGAATGCTATGCCTCCACGATTCGGACATTTTTTGGTTTCTTGTCATGTTGTAGAACATTAAGAAATTTGTTCCTTTCAGCTTCTCTCCTATTTAGATACACTTAATGTATTACTTCATCATCATCATCATCATCACATCTTCTTTTCTATCCTTGCATGGGTTGGACAGGTCTTCACTAACACACTCTCTTAACACTTGTTACATTCCTTTCTCATCTTCTTTGTGACATTCAACAACCTGACATCAGCTTTCATCACTTCTACCTATGTCTTCTTTGGTCTTCTTCCCCTTCCACAGTTTCCTTCCACTTGCATTTCCTATAAGCATTATATGTCTTCTATACCAATGCACTCTTTTCTTGCATCTCATTCTTCTTAGAATCTTCAATCAAAGATTCCTTTGTTCTATGCAGAGGTAATCACTCCCTGAACTTCCCCGTCCTCTTCTTATTCTGGTTTCTATACTTCCTGATTAGATTCCTCCCTCACTGATTCGGTCACCTTGGTACCTGAAACTATCAACTGTTTCTTTGGTGTCTTCTCAGTATTGGAAAGAATTATTTTTCTCGTACTTATTCTATCAGTTTCTTTTTCTGAACCGCTAAGTTACGTGGACGTAAACACATGAATGACAGTTGTCAGGCAGTAGTGGGGGGGACACAGACACAAGGACGGACACACACACACACACACATATATATGCCCGGTTTCTTTCAGTTTCTGTCTACCAAATCCACTCACAAGGCTTTGGTTGTCCAAAGGCTATGGTAGAAGACACTTGCTCAAGGTGCCACACAGAACATTCGGAACCATGTGGTTAGGAAACAAGCTTCTTAACACACATCCATGCCTGTGCCTGAATGAATCCTAAATTCTCCTGTGCATCTGCCACACAAATCTTGATGTCATTCCTTGATACCCACTTTCTTCTACTTCTTCCATGCATGCAGCTTAGCTGTTACAGCCCAATCCATTCTTTTATTCCAACAGAAAACCACTCATTGCATAATGTGGACCCTACTCCATCCATAAAATCATGGTTTACAGTAAATGAGGTTCTCCTTTAGAAACCCTCAGCTCTCTTTTAACTTATAATTCTTTATTTGTTTCTCCTCTGTTAATGAAGATCATATCATGCTGCCTGAAACGTTTTTCTCTACAGAGACATCTTTTTGGTTCTTTCTGTTCTTTATTCTACTTGTTGTTTTTGTTTTCGAGTCTTTCTTGTCCTTGATCTAAATTTGTTAATTATATTTGAGTTCAGTATTACAATCATTTTCTAGGAAGTACAAAGTCAATCTGGATCTCATACTTACTTAAGTGGTTTGTAACCATAGACTGGATATCTTTTGTGTGTGTGTGTGTGTTACAAATGGTAAATCGTTTGTATTGCAAAACTCTTTCAGTTTTCATTGATTTTATCCTGGCTATAGTTTCCATGCACATCAGTCTTCCTGTCCTGCTGTTTCTCAGTATGGCCATTATAATTATCAGCTGTGATGATCATAATGCTGTCATTGATTTTTTTTTTTATAGCTTACACTAGAGCTAGTGTTATCAGCTACATATCCTTGTGCAAAATAAACAGATATTTTAAAGCCTCTCACATTTGCTAGTAAAGTCTGTGTTTAATTATTCCATAATTTATTATTGCAATTTCAGTTCTTCTATACATATATATTTTCTGATCTATTAAAAATACCAACTTGAAGAAAAACTTGCCTATCCTTCTCACCTCTCTAAACCAGTATTTCTTAGTGTTGCTATTGCTCCCTTACAAAAGGCAGCGAGCTGGCAGAATCGTTAACAGACTGGGCAAAGTGCTTAGCAACATTTCATCCATCTTTACATTCTGAGTTCAAATTCCACCGAGGTCAACTTTGCCTTTCATCCTTTTGGGGGTCAACAAAATAAGTACCAGTTGAGTACTGGGGTTGTTGTAATTGATTTAACTTCTTCCCTGAACTTGCTGGTCTTGTGCCAACATTTGAAGCCATTATTTTTCTCTTACAATTTCAGAGGCTGTTTGAAGCTGAGAGTGCTCAACTTGGGTAGCTGTTTCATGATTGAAAACTACGACAAAGTTGCTGACCATATTGCAAAATATTCAAGGTAGCATAGTTTATGCTGTTTATTCAGAGAGTGTCAGGGTGTGTCTTTCTTCAGCACTTATCTCTGCTTCTATACATCCCCAACAGATTGTTTGGGGATGATATGATTTTTAATATTGTTGCTATTTTGGGGTGTACAGGATTTTGATCTGAGTGGGACTCATAATTAATAAATTAGGATGTTGTTGTTGTTGTTGGTGTATCTGAATGTTGTGAAGGTTTTAAAGAAAGGGGGTTAGTTGTAAGAAAAAAAAAAAAGATATAGAGGATATAAAAATGAAATCAATTTAGAAGTAGACATTTCCAGCTCCAATAGTTGATGTCTAAATAATAATGAAACCATGCAACTTAGTTCCTTTTGTTATCTTTCAATTGGAAGATCATAAATTGATGTTGACATTTACTAAAATATAATTTTGTTCAACAATACTGAGGAGCAGTTATACTACCTAGTAATATCATATTATTTAGACCTATTCTAAGTTGTCATCACCACCATCATCATCATCATCATCGATTTAATGTCCATTTTCCACACCGGCATGGGTTGGACAGTTTGACGGTCTGATAAACTGCAGAGCTGCATCAGGCTTCTTTGTCAGCATTGGCATGGTTTCTACAGCTGAATGCCCTTCCTAATGCCAACCACTTTACAGAGTGTACTTGGTGCTTTTTTTCATGAGGTCACCAAGTAACTTTCAAGATGAGAAAAGAACAGGAAAAAGAAAAAGTCCTCCCTGACTAAGTGGAGGTGTATTTGAGAGAGGGGAGATGGCTTTATGCCAGGAGTATGATAAAGGGACAAGCAGAGGAGATTCATGGCTTCCCTACATTATATGAGAGTGGGTGAGAGTAGCTGGAAGGGAGATGGTGTTGGGGGTGTCAGAGTATGTAAGAAGGTGAGTATAAGGGAGAATAAAGACTGAGGGGGGAGGGGGGTAATTTCATAGGTGTGTGAGAGGAGAGTGACTGATGGTGGTTAGATACTGTCTGCTATACTAAGTATGTTATGGACCTTTACTAAATGTGCTATACTATTATTTGACAATAAATCCTTCTGCAATGATAAACAATACTTAAAGTTAGTGTTAATATATTTGAAGTAGGAAGCATTTAATAATTAATTAGAAATAATTATGTAGTAAGAAAAAAAATTCTATATTATTCAATGACTACATTTAATAACAAGTTAACAAATTTAACTCTAAAATTGACTAAAAAATGTTTGTATTTCTTCTTCTTTCCTTCTTTTCATTTTTTTATTTCAGATGCATCGAATGTTTAGACTTTTGGCGAGCACGTTCCCTCAGTAGTAATGGACTTTTTGCTATAATTAATAATAACAATATGTCTCTTCAGGAGTTAGATCTGGGATGGGTGTAAGTTTTTTTGTTTTTTTTTCTATTGTGATGTTTCACTTTTATCTCTTTCATTAATTGTAAAATATCCACCAAAAAACCATGGATGTTGGAAATTGTTTTCCTTGTCTCAAGTCTTTGGGCTGTGGCCATGCTGGGGCCTTGAAATGTTTACTTGAACAAATTGACTCCAGTACTTAGTTTTAAGCCTGATACTATTCTCTCAGACTCTTATTGCTGAACTGCTAAGTTATGCAGGCGTAAACACACCATCACTGCTTGTCAAGCAGTGGTGGGGACATATACAAACACAAAGACAAACACATATATATATATGGCAGGCTTCTTTCAGTTTCTATCTATCAAATCCACTCACAAGGCTTTGGTTGGTTTGGGGCTACAGTGGAGACACTTGCCCTTAGCTGTGCAGTGGGACTGAACCCAAAACCACATGGTTTGGAAGGAAGCCTCTCAACCACACAACCACTCCCCCATCTATTGTTCAGACTCTTCACTAGATGGGACTAATAAATCCTGCTCTCTAAATATAAGTGTTGCCTAATTATATGGTTTCATCTCTTTCTGATGACAATGCTGCACAAGCTGACATGCAGTAGTTTATTGCAAAGGGCTTAGTGCAACATATATGGGAACACTTCTCTGTGGAATACACAGCCATTTCACATGCTAATTCAATGAATTGGTTGTCCAGTTGATAGAACAACACAACACTCACCAGGAAATCTAGTTTATTGGTTTAAGGATCAAATTTCATGCAAGGTTTATTTTGTCTTTCTTGTCACTAGAACTGAAAAATAAGTAGCAGTAATATTATGGGGGTAGTTGACCTAATCATCAAACATTTCTCCTCCTTCTTCATATAACAATTTTGGTTGGAATTGATCAAAAGAAATCCTTATTGTAAATGTATTCACTTCAATTGTTGATAATGGATTTATTTCAGTCGTTCCTTGCTTTCTGAATCTGGCTGTTTTATAGAATTAGTCCGAAAATGTCCAAATCTCAAAAAACTATTTTTAACAGCCAACAGGTATGTATCAATATTATTATTTCTGCAGGTGAGTAACAAATCTCTTCACAAACTTCAAGGGTTTATGAAACTGGTGTGTGGTGAATGTAATAAACATTTCCTTGGAGAGAGTGCCAATCTCCAAACAAGTCATATCCTCAAAATCCAGCTCATATTTACTTCAGATGTGCAACTGCAGAATTTACATCACACCACGATGCAGTGTAATGCTTGCAGAGAAAGCCTTTGATAAAGTGCCCTTGACCTAGAGAAAGCCTTTGAAAGCCTTTGATAGAGTGCCCCGCTGTGTTATCTGGTGGGCTCTAAGGAGGCTAGAAGTAGACGAATGGCTGGTGAGAGCAGTACAGGCTATGTATAGGGGAGCTGTCAGTAAGGTGAGGGTTAACCACGGGT
>JAOPUL010000002.1:19408967-19420120 GCA_027564515.1 Octopus rubescens | reverse complement strand
TATATATAGGTGTGCTGATGCAAACAGGCAAAATAGAACTCAAAATATGAGTATCGGTATATTTTTTAATATTAATAATATATATATATATATATATATATAGTTAGTTAGTTAGTTAGTTCTATCTCACAATTCAGTTAAAAACCCTGCAGATGCAGAAAAAGAATTCTAAATTTGCATTTTATTTTATTTCAATTTTCATTTGAAATGAAGTGGAAACAATAACTGCTGATAGAAGGAACTCATTTTGTTCTTGTTTTTCCAAAAATGTATTTTAAGCCTATTTATTTGGTGACAACTGGTAACCTTGCAGCATTCATTCTCCCCCAATATCTTTAAGCAGCTTGCTTTGTATAACATTTAAAACTGTAACTGTGTTGTGATTCCACCCCACCCCCCATCTCTAATCACCTTTATAGCAAGCTGACTTCCTACATCTTTTATTATTCCTCATGTATTCTTGTATCAATTACTCTTTAGTTAGCCCTTCTTTGGAACATTTCAGTTCCACTTTTCATGTTTGGCTCCATCCGGTGCTTCTTTGAATATTCTTAAAAGAAACCAAGGAACTAGAACTAGTTCTTGGTCCCATCCAGTCCTTTCCTGTTTTTTGGCTCAACCCAGAAATCATCTTAATCACCATCATCATCATCATTATCATCAACACCATAAACTCTATTATTGTTGATTTTTATTTTGTTTGCCATTTATTATTATTATAATAATAATAATTATTATTATTATAACAATTGTAGTTAGAGTATTTATATGTAACTTTGATTGGTCCTTTTGGATAAGAATTAACATTAGTTGAAAAATATATTCATAAAAAGATTAGCAACTTTAACAATAAACAACAAAAAATAAGCAAAATGCTTGAGACATCTAGTAGACATTAATGGCTACATAATTAAAAGGAATATTTTAAAACATTTCTATTATTAATCTAGACTTTGGTTTGGTATTTTGGATGATTTACTGTTGTATGTGTTCATATGTGTTTTGAAGTTTTTGTTAAAATTGCTTATGTCTTTCATAATCTTCAAAACACTGATAGCATAGAATGATATCTTAATAAAACTAATACACACACACACACTAAATTTATCACAGTTTAAAATTCAGAAAATAATTAAAATGTATGGTAAAGTTAAATTTATTCAGCTTATTAACAAAAATGCATGTAAAAACACGTAGAAAATAATTTGAGAATGTAATATGTCGAGAATCTTTATACTTAGTTTCTCAATTGATATTCTTATTAGTATAGGGTCCTCATAAAAATTCTTGATTTGAATTAATAGGGATTAGAAACCAACAAACAGGATTTCAAAAGCGTCTCTACACATGTTTCAATTGCCACAATTAGAGATATCAAATAAAATTTTGATTGGGAATTTAGTGCATCTCAAGAATGATATCAGTATGTTGTGTACAATGTGTGTGCATAGTTTTGTGACAGGAATTTACTCAAAATTCATTTTGGGTTTCATAGCCATTATTCTGAAGTGAATCTTTTTCTAATGTAAAGGTATGTAACTGAGATATCTTGCTCAGAATGTTCATTAAAGTTTTCAATTTATATATATATATATATATATGTATGTATGTATAATCAAATTTAATCAGAAATTCCAATGATAATGGAATGGCTCTAAAGTCAAGAGTTCTGCTCATCCATGAATAGCTTTGTCATCATAACAATGTGTTGTTGAGTCATATCATACTGTAGAATATATTCATATAAATGCAATACACACACACAAACTGAGTCTGAGATGTACACTTTAATAACATTAACGCTTACACACTGTATAATAATTGTGTGATATCCACAGTTATTTTGTCTACAGCTGTGAGAAGCCAGAGTAGTTCTATGGAAGTTTACCACACTTTGTGATCCACCAAACTCTGCTCCCTAATTTTCATGTTTTTTTTTTACACTTCAAACATTTAGGTAATTAACATATAACCATCTTTGTATTTTGATTATTAATATTAGAATTTATCAGAAAAAAAAAATCAATTTAGAAATACAACCCACTTTTAAAAAAATATTGTTCTTTGTTTTGTTGTTTCTTTTCTCATTCTTTGCTGTCAAACATTTTCACTGTCATTCATATTTCATCCTGTGTATAAATGTCATTCATGAAGTTTGTTTTATTTAACTTATTGGCTTTTAACCTTATGCTTTTCTGATTACTGTAACAATTAGTACTGCTACAATTATTATCCTTATTATTATTATGGCTATTACAACTACTACTACTGCTAAAACTCTTATTTCTGTCATTGGTGGTGGTAGTATTCATTGGTTCCTTTTCATATCCATTGACTTTGCAATTTGGAACGGTAGTTTTCAAGGTCTGTTACTAAAAAATATTCTTTAGTTTTGATTGTTGTGGTTGGAAATTTTTCAAGTGGAATCCTCCTTGTCACCTTCATCTGTTACGATCTTCAGAGAGGAATATTCTCCCATATTTATCTGCCACTGATCAAATATATTGGTTTCTGTACATTTATTATTTAGAAGTTAACTCTTAAAAATGACATTTCAAAACTGTGTTTCTTTATATCAATGTAATTCAAAGGAATAAACTTTATAAAGAAGCCCTCTATCTTGCTCTCACTTTATATTTCTCTCTTCTATTGCCTCTCCTTTTCTTTTACGTTTTCACAACTTTAATCATTTAATTTTCAGGAATTCAAAATAATTAACAAACTTCAAAAAATTAGCTTTTCACAAGTTAGTGGAATAAAAAAAACATTTAATCAAGATTTCAATTTATACTCTGAAGCATCTTAGATTTTATACCAAGATAAACACACTTTGCATTGAAGGTTGTGAACTGTAGTCTTATATAATTCTTCTTAAGGTGGTGAACTGGCTCAATTGTTATCATGTTGGACAAAACGCTTAGTGGCATTTCTTCTGGCTGAGTTCAAATTCTGCCAAGATTGACTTTGCTTTTCATTCTTCTGGGGTTGATAAAATAAGTACCAGTCAAGTACTGGGGTCAATGTAATCAACTAACCCCTCCCCTGAAAATTGCTGGCCTTGTGCTAAAATTAGAAAGAATATTTTAGTTTATTACATCTTGGAAAAAACCCCCAGCATTTATTATAAGTGTAGAGAGATAATTATCAAATATTTATTTGGTTGAAAAAACTCTGTATTATAACAAACCTGGTCATGTTTTCTGCTCAGTTTAGTCATTTGTGACCCTTAATCTACATCAGTATTGTATTGTTGTCCCGTTTTTAGTTGAACATACCTGTGATCTAATCAACATTATAAATGGTGGTTGTGCAAATCTAATAGGTGGAGGTGGGCATGGAAGATTTAGAGAACTGTTACCTTTGTTGACAGTAAAGGATTTCTTTCTTTGAATGAAGAACAGATGTTAAGAGCCTTGTGTGTGATGTTGCATGGTAATGCAATGCACAGTATGTGTGAAGGCTGAAAAACAAATGAGGCAAGCATACTCTTTTGGCTGTCTATTGTCAATATGTAATCCTCCAACTAGTAAGTCTAGTGAGGGAGAGAACATCAGATGAGCCATTGTGTGTTAGAGACAAGGTCTGGGCTGATCTGGACCAGGATGATATTTAGGTGAAGAGAGGTCAAATGTCCTTGAGATATGGTGAAGACTGAACCACATGGATATAGATGGGACCATAACGTGGTGAGGTTGCAGCAGTGATGGAGCAGAGCTGTCTAACCCATGGCTGTATAAATAAACTGATGTTGGTTATTTGCAACCAGTTCCAAGCTTAATCTCTCTCACACGTTTGGCTTGTGATGATGTCAAATGGGAGCATAGTTCTTGGAGGAACATATATACATTTTGCAGTTGTTGTTTGGCAATGGTCGACCATCTGAAGAAAAGGATTATTTTTAAGATTCAAGGCACAACACATTTAATATGATTTCTAGAAATAATTTTTGAAGCCCTTAACATGAATATATAAATGTGGTAACATTTTTGTCTGCATTTATATCATGTTTGGAAGAAACTGTCTGGTTTGGTATTTCTGTATCATCATTAGATCACCTATTATTGATTCACATACAATAAAGTAGTTTTAGGATGATATTGTAGGGTAGGTGTGAAAGGTCGGATTTGGCTGGTTTGAAGATAAAACAGATAGGGCCGGATTTGGCTGGTTTGAAGATAAAACAGATAGGGCCGGATTTGGCTGGTTTGAAGATAAAACAGATTAGGGCTGGATTTGGCTGGTTTAAATACTAAAGGATTAATGTTGCTATATTACCTTGAAACTACTTTACAACCTTTTGACTTGTATCGTCATTAAGTACAAAACTATTTCACTTCACAAATACAAAACAAGTGTCTTTTACATTTCCTTATAAATCAGATTTTGTGGTGAAATAAGAATTTATATCAAATAGTGGATTGTCTTTCTCAATAACTATTTAATGATTATTCCCTATTGATCTAAAGCAATTATTAATTTAGATATTTTTTTCATTAGCACTCGACATTTGTCATTCTATCTCATTACCATTTCATGAATATCCAGTTCCAGTAATCATCCATTTTAATAAGACTAACAATATACTGCCAATCAAATCGATTTCAATGAAAATATAAGAAAGTGTGAAGGAGGACAAAAATAATGAAGGTAACAGACAATGAGACATCCCAGATTTTAAAATGTTACCAATATCTACAAATATTGGGGACAGGATTTGAAGTAAGAATTGTTTGTATAACTTTTATTTTTTGTGGTTTAACACTTTTATGTTGATGGTGTTTATAGTTGCCTGTTTGGAGTAAAGATACAAAGAGTTGAGTATCTTTACAGATGCATTATTAATGATAAGAGATAAACAGTGCATCACTAACGCTAAATTAGTCTGTTATCTAAAAGCTTCTCCACTTCCTGTTCAGTAAAATCTGGTGTAAGTTCTAATTGGAGTCAGTGGAAAATAAGAATGAACTTTTAAATGATTAACATCAATATTCACTTCACACACACACTCTTGTGTTACATAAATGAACACCTATAAGATTAGCAGAAGAATGTTCCACTTGTGTATTTGTAAGCCTCTATTGCAGTCTTAAAAATAGTTTTAGTAGATAGGATGAATTAGTAATATGCTAGACATGAAGAAGGGGTTGTCTTGGCTCCGATGTTGGTCAAGCAAATGTTTTTATCAATATGTACAAATACCGTCAGAGAATGTCAAGCTACAAAATATCGAAATAACCACTAACAACCATCCCCATTTACAAATACTCCAGGAAACTAAATGGTTTTGCAGGGGAAACTAACAAGTTTATCCATTGTTATCTCCCTTGTCACAGGTTTGACCAGAATATAAAATACTTGAAAAAAGGTTAAAATTTTACATCAATTGTATCAAAAATATTTATGAAGCTAAAAGATTTTATCATCACACAATATTCTCAGCAATAATTCAGGAAATATTCTTACAGAAAAGCCTGAAATCGATTAGACAGGCTTTTTCAAAAACAGTGACCTGATTAGAAAGAGGGAATGAGTTGGACATAGAATATCAGTTGAGTGGAGGGGAAATAGGGTAGTGCAGAAGATTGGGAGATGAATTGTATGGAAGGGCTTGACAGAATCTCAATTCTGCTGAGATAGATAAGTATTCTCAAGCACAGCATATCACTATTCATCTTGGTCCCCTGTCATCTCCTGAGAGGTTCGACATCTTGAGGTCAGTCTTCACCACTTCACACCATGTCTTCTTAGGTCACCCTCTTTCACCTTTAGTGATCAACACTTCTTTATTCAGTTGTTCTCATCCATCTGCATCACATGACCATACCAACACAGTCTTCTCTCCTGTATATTACATCTGATAATTCTTTTGCCCAATTTTTGTGTTTTGTTGTACATGCACTCTGACATTACACATCCATCAGAACATACCTATTTCATTTCTTTCTAGTCTTCACATATCCTCCACATTTACAGTTCAAGTTTCATAACCATGTAGCATTGTTGTTCGTACATAAGCATTGTACAATCTGCCAGTTCTTATTCTAGTAACTATACTTTCAGAGTATCCTCCTCTATAGCTAATTAGGTCACCTAGGTAACATAAACTATCTACACCTGTAGGGAGTCTTCTGGGCATTCCAGAACATCTAATTTCCATGTGCTCTTAGTGTTTATTGCACCTGTGCATCTTCCACAAACAAAGTCTATTTTCTCTGTTTACCAAGATTGAGGGAAACTTTAATGTACTCAAAACCGAGATTTCAAATTGTAAAGTTAACAAAAGATGTTTAGGATGATAACATCATCCTAACCCTAACCTTTTTCAAACACTTCTCTATCACAACTACTTCATAAACAATCTCCCAACTTCCCTTACAAAAATAGAGTGGATCATGGAGAGAGTTCTACAATCATCCTGCATGTTGGATTGTGCAGTATGGTCATTAAATAGGCAGAGACACAGTATAATTGGGAAGATAGATATGTAGTTTGTGTCTTGTCATTTGGCTGACTACCAACATATCAGACTTTTTGTTCAGGGCTGACCTGGAGCAACACAACATCATCTGTAGGTAGGATTATATGATCTTTATTCAGTTTAGATAAAAAAACAACTCTTGACAGTCTAAAGGAATGAAATGATTTTGAATTAAACTTGTCATGGCAGAAGAAACTTGCCATATTAATCAACAATTTCACCAATGATTTTTTTCTGTTTTCCTTATCATTTTTGACACTAACTTCATTGAGTTAGGTAAGACAATGTGTTACAAGAAAGAAAGAAACTTATATCAAGGAATTAGAAAGGACATGAGCTTCTCTCATGTCCAGAAAATATTTCCTTCGAGGAATATCTGTTAGAGGAGTGTCAGAGTATAAAGAATTAAAGTGGCAAAATGTTATTTGAAGTAACTTTATAGATTTCCATCATTACAGATGATATATGTATGAAGTTCTTGGTTTTGGTCATGATATAAACTTTGGTTCTGCAGGTTTGTAAAGAATTAATGTTGACTTCATTCTACAACTAATTCAGTATTTTTGCTTTGATCCATATATGTGAATGACTTTGCTGTCATGACACAGTATGGTTATGTTAACTCTTCACTCAACTTACTGATACAAATATTGAGAGTAGGAAAGGTGTTTTCAATGTTTTCTTGTGTATTCATTGGCATCACACAGGTTGTGAGGACCATGGTGGGTGACAAAAGATAAAATAAAGTGGTGAAACTTTTTATAAAACATAATTTGTGCAGACTTTCAGCAGAAATAAATTATTTTTTTGTAACAATATCGCCATGAATTTAGTTGAGAATAAACTGTAATTTCTTATATTGGTGTTTCATTCTTCCAAAATAATTTCTTACAAAGAATAAAAAGAACTTTTTTTGGGGTTTTTTTTTTGTGGTAAAGTTTATTTTGAGAGAAAGTTTGCCTGCCATAAATGATTATTTTCAATTTCTGCCAAAAGAAAGCACATTTTGGCCTATTATATTCCATTAAACATTTCTTGTAAAGTAATAGTTGCTTTTCATACAGGACTTGGGTTTGTTGCCAACTCAGTTTGGTGAATGGAAATGTTTTAAGTGCTTTGGTAGATCCATGCAGCCCCAGCTTGCCAGCTCCAGTCAAACTGTCCAACCCATGCTTGCGTGGAAAGCGGACGTTAAAGGATGATGATGATGATTATATATATATGTAAATAAATCAGAAAATAAGATGACAAAGGAATAACCGATTATCTTATAAACTTCATTAGCTTACAGCTGTTTCTGCTATCAGATGCAGTGGACTCGTTGGGTGCTTGATGAACATCTTATAGCTTCATTGGAGCTTTGAATATGAAGCGTGGTTTATTTGGGAAAATAATTTAATTTATGCATGTATATGGGAAAAAACATTACCAATGAGAAATCCAACACATACGTGGGGGATGAAAGTCTCACAATGTCTAAACAAAGTATTAAAATGTATATAAATATATATATATGTAAGTATATAAATATAGATGTTTGTGTGTATATATATATATATCATCATCATCCTTTAACGTCCGTTTTCCATGCAAGCATGGGTTATATATATATATGTATTTGAAACCTGGACAGTCTATAAAGCTCAAGTATACAAGTTATATGCATATATGATGAGACAGCTGTGACAAATTATGAATATTAGTCTCTTTGACAAGATCAGGAATGAGGAGATCCTACAGCATGCTGGTCTGCCTCCTATGTTAGAAATCCTCATTGATAGAAATTTACATTTGTTGGGCCATGCACACAGGATGGACAACAGCAGACTCCCCAGACAAATCCTTTACTCTCAACTATGCAAGAGGAAAAGAAACCATGGAAGACCTAGACTGAACTTGAAAGATATTGCAAAAAGGAATTGATTATAATAAATGGCAAATTCAAATGAAAAACCAACCAGTATGGAGAAAGCTTATCAAGTCATAGTCGCTACTATTGATTACAGATAATAATTATATATATATATATATATACTTATTTATATATAGATATCTCGTCTGTCCCTGGTCTATATGTTCGCCTGTGCAGTGCCACGTAAAAAGCACTAGTGTTGAGTGTCTGGTACTGATGGCATGTTAAAAGCACCCAGCACACACTGCAATGTGGTTGGCGTTAGGAAGGGCATCCAGCCGTAGAAACCAAGCCAAATCGGACTGGAACATGGTGGGATCAATACTGAATCAAAAGTATGATTGCACATGTAATATAATTCAATTCAACGAATAAGCATTTCAATTTGATTGGGTGCCTCATTTTCAAAACATAATGGTGTTGTATTCGTTATCGGTTGGATGGGTGGTGGGTGCGAAAATTAACAGTAAAATATAAATATATTATATAATATGATCGAAAACACCTTGTTCAAAAATAGGTGTAGGGAGGGGGTTGTATGCACTTAAAAAAATATATATAATTCGATGCAAGTTGGATGTTTGAAAGGTAGATTATGATAAAATATAAATTAAAACCACAGATGGGAATTTTCTTGATGGAAAATTCGATAACAAATGTATACATACATATACATACAATGTATGAACCCTATGTATGCAACTACATACATTCACAAAAATACAATCATCACCCTGCTTTAATTAATTAGTTAATATAATTAGTAGAATCTCAGATAAAGGAATTTTCAATAAAGCAATCGCTTTTTATAACAAGATGCTCACCAGGAGCAGCTTCAGTGACGCTCTACCACTACAAATCAAAAAGTGAAAAGTAACTGGATTTCAACTCCCCCACCAAAATAACTGTCTCCATGAACATAGCTAGGAATTTTACATTTGAGACACAACTTCTTACCAATACATAGCACCATGAGGTTTTAATGTACAATTTTCCACTATCATATAGTTCAATTAAAGTCACACATCTGCACAGACCCACCCCAACACCTATTTTATAACTATTGAAATCAATCTACTTGTCTGCACAAGGTTGCTTGTCTCTCAAAAGGAATAATATAAAGAGCATCATTTACACCACCTGATGGTATCCAAAAGAATTATATGGGGCTTATTACTAAAAGATTTGGAGGTTTGTTGCAATAAATATATGTACACCTTTAACTTTAGGAAGAGGGAAAACTCCCCCTATCTAGAATCCCTGGAACCAGAGACTAAAGCTACACATGATCCAATGGGTTACATAACTGTAAACTTATTTCCAGATACTGAAATAGCTCTATATCTCTCAATAGAAAGTCTGAGATGTTGTCACAGGTGGAAGTTGCTTCAATATATTTGTCATCATCATTTTACATCTGCTTTTATGATGCTAGCATGGGTTGGATAAGACTTATACGAGCAGTATTCTATGGACACAGGCCTTTTCTGTTGCTAACCCTAACTTGCTTTCCAGGTAGGTTTTACTGATCTTCCCACATGACAACACTGCTGAACTATGACAGACCCAAACACACATCTACATGCAAATGTACAGACACAAAGACACACACACACATATAAATATACATACAATGGGCTTCTTTCAGTTTCCATCTACCAAATTCACTCACAAGGCTTTGGTCGGCCCAAGGCTATAGTAGAAGACACTTGCCCAAGGTGTCACACAGTAGGACTGAACCCAGGACCATGTGGTTGGGAAGCAAGCTTCTTACCACACAACCATGCCTGCGCCTATAAAAGATGATAAAAATGAATTTGGTAACTTTAAAACTTTGATAAAAAAAAGATTAAATTAGAACAGTCATATTTGCATGAGATGTTTAAAAGAAAAGCTGTCCCCAAAGTGAAAACTTTAAACATTGAATGTAGGTTGGAGTGGAACAGTGTAAAATTCACAATTCCATACATGGGAGAATAGAAGACCTGTTGGTTATGTTGCCAAGGAGACAATTGAAATTTTACTTTCCTCTCCATCACTTCTCAATAAACGAAATGAGGTAATGATTGCAATCACAAAATTATTAACATTTTTAATTTCTATAAAACAAATAGAGAAATTGACATTGTCAGAAGGGACCTCGATGCGGCTGGCTTCCTGTCCCAACACAAACCTGCAGGTCTCGACTGCGGGGACGGTAAGCGCCCCGACGGGATAACCCTCTTCCCATTCGAGAGAGGCTGATCCCTAATCTGGGATGCGACGTTCTCCAGCACCAACCTTGCAGCTTCTGGTGCAAACCCCAGTGTCGCAGCCTGCAACACGGAGGAGAGGAAGGTCCTTAAGTACAGGAGCTTTGTCGGCTGCTATCAGTTTGTGTCGGTAGCCGTCTGGTGTTCTTGGTCCTTGTACCACAGACTTCTCCCACAAAATAGGGACTACTGTGGCCCCTTCGAGATGGAGTGGCTACTGCAGCGAGTGTCGCCAGCCATTCTCTGTGGCAATGCCACCGCAACATGCAGCTGAATACCTCCGCTCCTGGGACCCGTGTGTGTCCCCACCCTTTTCTCTCTACATTTCTTTGTTCTCTTTTGTTTTGTTTTTCTTTTTCGTTTTACACTGCTGTCATCATCATCATCAGCAGCAGCATTTAACGTTTGTTTTTCCATGCAGGCATGGGTTAGACGGTTTGACTGGAAACTGGGGAGCTGCACCAGACTCCAGTCTAATTTTTGGCTTGGTTTCTACAGCTGGATGCCCTTC
>JAOPUL010000002.1:19326555-19337939 GCA_027564515.1 Octopus rubescens | reverse complement strand
TCTCAACTCCTCACATATCTCTGATCCTTTCCCTCTCAAACTTCCCACATTCCAGCTCCCTACCCTCACCCCAAATCGCTGTTTTGAATTCTAATTTTGCTACAAATCACGACAATCCAGAAGGACCCATCCCAAACGATATAAATGTTGCAACATTAGCATTCTTGATGAGAGTATCACAAATCATCATCATCATCATCATTTAACGTCCATTTTCCATGCTGGCATGGGTTGGACGGAAATGATGATAAAAAAAATTATTTTTCCTTTCAGAACCTTAAATTGAATGAGCCCCTCCCCTCTTTTTTTTCCCATAAGTTAGGAAGGAAAGCATTGTCCATGACTCTCCAAGACTGATGAGGAGGGAAGAAGATATTCTCAAATTGGTAACCTGGCTCAAATGCTTGCAACAGTATGGTCTTTGCCAAAGTTATCCAATGAAATTAATGAGAGGATGAATTAATTGGATTGTCCAAATAGGCCATGGCAGGATTTGAACTCAGGATGCAAAAAGCCAGAAAAATAGTGCAAGACATTGTATCAGTTATAACTCTGAGTTTAGTTCTTTCAGATTATTGAGTACCAGTAATATATTAGGGCATTGAATTAATCCACTATTCACCTCTTGTCTTAGAAAAGTATCCTTGATCTTCATTAAAAGAAAAAAAAATCACTTGTATTATATTGTAGATATCTTCGACCAGAGACAGCTCAGGGTATTTTTGTGAATTTCAAACGTTTGCTTGAGTTTAACCAAGGCCGTCTACCATTTGCTGGAGCACAGATTGGAAACTCCTTCCGAAATGAAATTTCTCCTCGATCTGGTTTAATTCGAGTACGGTGAGTAAACGGTTACATTATGATTTATGACATGGGTTTGCTCAACATTAACAACAAACAATATAAGATTGTTTCATGCAACATGTTTCATGCAACATGTTTTCATGATAGTATGTCACGTCTAGGTTTATAAGTCATCTTCATCATTTTAACGTCCACTTTTCCATGCTTGCATGGGTTGCACTGAATTTGTTGAGGCAGATGCACTTCTTGTTGCCAACCCTCACCTGTTTCTAAGCAAAGAAATATTTCCCCCTGATTAGACAGGTTTTCATAAGAGACTGGAAATGAGGAACACTACTTATACGACAGTTAACTTCTGTTTATAATCATTGAATGTTGTCAAGACAACAAGACACAAACGCACACGAGTATATACATATACATACACACACACACACACATGTATGTGTGTATATATATATATATATCTCCCTTTCCTTCTTTCCACCGGATTTCTCCTCTTTCCGACGAAGTGCAATGCCCGAAACGTAAAATATACTCTTTTTCTTTCTGTTTTCTATCCGAACGTGAATCGAATACATCTACATGTGCTTCCTCTTGACTTGTTGTTGTTGTTTTTTTATCCTATTACTTATTATATATATATATATATATATATGATGGGCTTCTTTCGGTTTCCATCTATCAAATCCATTCACAAGGCTTAGGTCAGCTCAAGGCAGTAGGAGACACTTGGCCAAGGGGCCACTCAGTGGGACTGAACTTGAAACCACATGGTTGGGAAGCAAACTTCTTAACCACACACCCATGCCTGTACCTTTATGTTTATAAATAGTGTATGGAATGTGAAATCAGTTTTAATACTATAGAAAAACACACCTTAAGTATGTTTCCTTGATATATCCTATAACATGGCTACATATAATTGGAGTTGTCACTCTAGTTTCTCTAACTTACAAATATCTGACCCTCTTACTCAAATGATGGTTGAGTAGGCATCCATCTTTATTGTTTCTCTGCAGTTTATTGTAACCCCCCCCCCCCCGCCCCCATTGGTATTCCAGTTGAAAGTTCCTTTATTAAAGTTAAATATTTATGAATTGCTACAAAACTATTGAAAAAGAATTTTTTTTGTTTTATTTCAGGGAATTTACAATGGCTGAAATTGAACATTTCTGTGATCCGACTGACAAAAGTCATCCTAAATTCAGTAACTTAGCTGACATGACAGTCAATCTTTATTCTGCCTGTAACCAAATGGATGGCAAGTCACCGGAACCACACATACTTGGAGATGCAGTCAAGAATGTCAGTTGATTTATATTTTTGCAGCATGATTTTATATCTGAAGTCGAAATGTTTCTTTATATTACTTGTTTACTATCAAATATTGTAAACACTTATCTATAACATCAAAAATCTAAGAAATCTAAATTAATGTGCCGGTCTATTTAGTGATTGTTTCAGCCAATTTGGTGTCACAAGAGAGGGTAACATAACTTTGTCTCTCAAAAAAATATGTAACTGATTGATTTATAATCATTGAAAGCTTTAGTAGGAATCATTAGGATAGATATTTGGTGTGTCTTTGGGAACTACAAATGGGATGATTTTTAGAAATTGATCTCTGTCCCTTAACAAAACCCTTTTTAATTATGCAGTTCCCATATTACTTAAAAAGCTGAGTTGTATCTCCACGTGGTACTACTGTACATATTTATAGCTAGAGTTAAGAGTTTGTGATTGAACTCGCAGGGTAGTACAAGTCATGTGATATGAACTAGTGTCACTTTGGTCAGTAGGCTGGCACTGTAAATTCATATTTTACTGCAGTTATCACAACAATATCATTATCAACGTCCATGGTTTTTCCATGCTGGTATGGGTTGGACAGTTTGACAGAAACTGATGAACAAAAGGACTTGCACCAAGTTCCAATGTCTACTTTGGCATCGTTTCTATGACTGGATGGCCTTCCTAATGCCAACCACTTTACACAGTGTACTGTGTACTTTTCTTGTAGCACCTGCATGGGTGAGGTCATCAAGTAATTTGCAAGACAAGACCCCCTCAACTGAGTGGGGTGTAGTATTGAGGGATGTGAAAGCATGATGGGGGGACAGGAACAGTTGTCTTGCTGAAGAGGTGAATACATGGCTTCCCTATCTGGAGAGAGAGAGAGAGAGAGAATAAGGACAGAGGAACAAAAAGGGTATGTAAGTGTGCTAGAGTGTGACAGATGATTAGAGATGGAGATTGTTATAAGCTTGATATCAAATGTTTTCAAATTAGAGCCATTATAACATATAAACAATATTGATGTTTAGAGTTTCATTAATTTGAATGAGAGAAGTAAAATTTAAAATTTTGTTTTGTTATTTTTCTCTTAAACAGAAGTTGATTGCTAATGAAACTCTTGGATATTTCATGGGTCGTATTGCACAGTTTATGTTCAGATGTGGTGTTGCTCCAAAGAAGTTTCGTTTCCGACAGCATTTATCTAACGAAATGGCTCATTATGCTAAAGACTGCTGGGATGCTGAATGTAAAACTTCTTATGTAAGTTTCCTCTCATCTCATTTACAATCTCACATTATAGTTGACTCAAATTCTCTGCATATTTATTTAGATGAACTCCTTGCATGTGAAAATAATTACACACACACACACACACACACACACACACACACACACACACACACACACACACAAACAGCAATATAGTAAATAGTCTTCTCTCTCTGCTTCTTCTGTTGTTACTTCAAGATCTCTGCTTCTCTAAATTTCCAAGTTCTAGGCTTTCTTCTCCAAGACATAATTCATATACCTATCTCTTTTATATCTCTAATCTAAATCCTTTACCAAACATTCCTTTTTTACCAATCCTTTTCTCCCCAGAGTTGTCTCCTACTGGAACATTTCCCCCTTTCCATATAATCTTTATCTGCTAATCTTCAACAATTGAAACTAAACTTCCAATCCAAAATAATTGTTGATGCAAAAGACTTAAACATTTGAAGGAGAGAATTATGCTTACTGGAATTGATCCCAATATACATCTGGTACTTGTATCAATTTTGGAAGATTAAAAGGCAGACCCTAGTAAGAGTTGAAGTTAGAACATAAGAATAGAACTAAATACTCAAAAACAGTCTTTTAGGGTAATACTTCTTCTACACCATTATTCTTTGCAGTGCCAAGTAAGCAAAAAGGAATTAAAAACAAACTCCCATTCATATTTAATCTTTTAACATTTAAACCAACCCTATTTGACCCAAACATTCTTCCTGTTTTATATTCAAACTAGCCAGATCCAGCCTCTCACACCTTCTCTACAATGTCATTCTAAAACAATCACACCATTGAAAGCTATGAGATAATCCAGGATTAATTCAAAACAATGTGAATAAATAAGTTAATTACATTTGACAGAATAATCTGAACGCTAAAGGGTTAAGAAGCCTAGAGTGAGATTGGTTGTCTAAGTTCTGAGCTACTGACTGAAAAGTTGTTCTTTTAAACTTTGTGAATACAATAACCATTTGTGTATCATACAAAATATATATACACCATAGAAAGGTCTGCTGCTGTGGTTTTTGTCCGAGAGAAAATCTCTTCATGGACATGCTGTGTTAAAAACACAGTATATATATCGAAGTATAATGAACACCATTGCAACAGTTATTCAAGGAAATGTTAGACATGTTTTACCTTTCTTGGATCTTGTCAATAATGTGTATCCATGCCTTGATATATAAGAAACAGTAAATAATACATTCCCTGATGTTGTGGAATGCCTTCCAGGCTGTAAGAAAACTTGGTGAATACAATTAAACTACATGACAATGAAAAAATTTTCTCTCAGAAAAAACTACAGCAGCATACCTTTTTATGGTGTATACTCATATAAACATCATCATCATCATCAAATATCTGTTTTCCATGCTGTCATGAGTTGGACAGTTTGACAGGAGCTGACAAGGCCAGGGGCCATACCAGGTTCTGTTGTCTGTTTTGGCAAGGTTTCTACAGCTGGATGCCCTTTCTAACACCAACCACTTTACTGAGTGTCCTGGGTACTTTTTACATGGCCCCAGCACTGGTGGTTTTTATGTGGTACCATCACCAGTGCTTTTTGTGTGACACTATCACTAGTATTTTATGTGGCACCAGCATGGGTGCTTTTTATGTGACACCAGCACCGGTGCTTTTTATGTGACACCAGCGCCGGTGCTTTTTATGTGACACCAGCACCGGTGCTTTTTATGTGACACCAGCACGAGTGCTTTTAACATGGCACTAGCACCAGTGCTTCTTATGTGACACCAGCACCGGTGCTTTTTACATGGCCCCAGCACCGGTGGTTTTGAAGCAAACTTCCTAAAGTCTACTAAAATCTAATAGACTCCATAATATAGCCAAAATTTTACATAAAAGCAAAACTAATCTGGTTTCAATTTCTAATTGGAACCGTTTCATATATTCTACTAGCAGAGAATCTTGGTGCTACTCATGATTGAAATGAAAAATCCAAAAGAGCAGAAGAGGAAGGATGAGTTAGTTTTTCTCACCCAGGGGCCGCAATAGACAAAAACTCAAAACATTTTATGATTGCACAATAATGATGGGAACATAACGCATGAATGTTATAAATTTGAAGAAAATTGGTTGAAAATTGTAGAAGTTATGATGACAGACTTTTTTACCTGTTTTTTCTCACCTAAAGAGTGCACTAAACAAAATGTTATGAGTGCACAATAATTTTGGGAACATAACGCATGTGTATTCCAAATTTGAAGAAAATTGGATGCAAAATGTAGAAGTTATTGACTAATATGCTTTTTTTGAGCATATTCAGACACTGCAGTAAATAAAAATTTGAATATCTTATTAATCCATGTTACTTTCAGGATCATAACGCATGTGTGTTCTAAATTTGAAGAATGTTCCAGTCTGATTTGGCTTGGTTTCTATGGCTAGATGCCCTTCCTAATGCCAAGCACATTATAGTGTGTGCTGGGTGCTTTTAACGTGCCACCAGCAGCAGACTCTTGACGCTGGTGCTTTTACGTGGCACCAACACAAGTGCTTTTTACATGGCACCACACAGGCGATTGTTAGACAGACAGACGAGACCTATAGCTCGGAGGCAGACAGACATAAGGACTGGGAACAAATAGGGGTGGAGCAGATATAGGGACCAGGAACTCTTAGTGTCTGGGGGGGGGGACAGACAGTATAGAGTACATACATTGCCCGGTGGCCCGTGGGCAGGCGCCTGGACCCTCTTTGTAGAGCGGTGGTGGGGAATCCTCCATACAGCACGGCAGAATGGGGGCTCACATCTGGAGGCACATACAGCAAGGTAGAGTGGGAACTTGCATCTGAGGACACATACAGTGAGGTAGATGGGAACTCACTTCTGAGGACACATACTGCGAGGTAGAGTGGGAACTCGCATCTAAGGACACCTTCAGCGAGGTAGAGTGGGAGCTTGCATCTAAGGACACCTTCAGTGAGGTTCCCGCACGACACAGCAGAGATGAAAAGACAAGCTTAGTCTCAAACACAGATCTATACCAAAATTGAGGATCGTACTTTGCATCCCTTTGGTGCCTTGTATTGCCAGAAAGGCTTCGCTCTCACGACCTGGCTGCCTTATAGCACCAAGGACATCTCGATGCGGCCGCTTCTTAGCACCACGACTCTCGATGTGGCTGCTTCTTACCAACGGGACTCTAAATGCGGCCGCTTCTTAGCAACAGGACTCTCGATGCGGCCGCTTCTAAGTAACAGGACTCTCAATGTGGTCACCTCATAGCAATAAGACTTTGCCGATGCTGCCACCTCATAGCAACTAGATTTTGTCGGTGCTGCCGCTTCATAGCAACAAGACTTTTTCGATGTGGCCACTACTTAGCAACTGAACTATCGATGCAGCCACTTCTTAGCAACAAGGATTCTCAATGCGGTGGCTTCGTAGCAACAAGACTTTCTCGATGTGGCCACTAATCAGCAACTGAACTATCGATGCAGCCGCTTCTTTGCAACAGGATTCTCAATGCAACGGCGTCTTAGCAACAGGATTCTTGATGCAGCCACTTCCTAGAAACAGGACTCTCAATGTGGCCACTTCTTAGCACTGAACTCTCAATGCGGTGGCTTCATAGCAACAAGACTTTCTCGATGTGGCCACTACTTAGCAACTGAACTCTTGATGCGGCCGCTACTTAGCAACTGAACTCTCGATGCGGCCGCTTTCTTAGCCACAGGACTCTTGACTCAGCCACTTCTTAACACAAGACTCTCAATGCAGCTGCTTCTTAGCCACAGGACTCTCGATCCAGCCGCTTCTTCGCAACAGGACTCTCGACCCGGCCGCTTCTTCGTAACAGGACTCTCGACCCGGCTGCTTCTTCGCAACAGGACTCAACGCAACCATCGGACTCTCGATGTGGCTGCTTCTTAGCAACAGGGCTCTCAATGCGTCTGCTTCTTGGCACCAAGACTCTACTCTTGACTCAGCCACTTCTTAACACATGACTCATGATGCAGCCACTTCTCCTCAACAGGACTCTCACAGTAGCTGCTTCTCAGCAACAGGACTTTCGATGCAGCCACTTCTTAGCAATGGGACTCTTGATGCTGCTGCTTCTTAGCAACAGGACTCTCGATGTGGTCGATTCTTGGTGTCAGGACGCTCAAACTCAGCCTCAGGACTCTAGAAGTGGCCGCTTCTTAACACACGACTCTTGATGTGGCCACTTCCTAGCCACAGGGCTCTCGACCCAGCCACTTCTTCGCAACAGGACTCACCGCAACCATCTAAACAACATTAACAACAGGACACTCGATGCGGCCGCTAACTCACGATGCAACCGCTTCTTGGCAACAGGACGCTCGATGTGGCCTCTTCTTAGCAGCAGGTCTCTCAACTCAGACCCCTTTCTTTGCCTCAGGACTCTAGATGTGGCCACTTTTTAACACAAAACTCTCAATGCACCCGCTTCTTAGCTGCAAGGCTCTCGACCCGGCTGCTTCTTCGCAGCAGGAGTCTCGAATCAGTCCCCTTTCTTTGCCACAGGACTCTTGATGCGGCCGCTTCTTAACACATGACTCTCGATGCGGCCGCCTCTTAGTAGCAGGACTCTCACAACCCCACTTAACACAAGACTCTCGACCCAGTTGCTTCTTAGCAGCAGTACTCAACATGACCATCTTAACATCAGGACTTTTAACACAACTGCATCTTAGCCACAAGACTTTTAACGAGACCATGTCTATGGCTATTAAACGTGTCCACGTCTTAGCCACAGGACACTCTACACAGCCACTTTTCAACACAAGACTCTCAGTGTGGAAGCTTCTTAAGACTCTCAATAAGGGCGCGTCTTCCTGAAGACCGCAAGGCACCAAGTATCTCAGTCCTTTGACATTTCGTCCGAAAACTTCAGCATATTGAGGTCATCCCTCAGTACTTTATCCTATGACTTCCTGGGTCTCCCTCTTCCACGAGTCCCATCCACTTTGAGTGAACAGCATTTCTTTATGGAGCTCTCGGCCTCCATCTGCATCACATGGCCAAACCATCGCAGTCTTCTCTCTTGCACACTGCATCTAATTCCTCTTATGTCTAGCTTCTCTCTCAGTTCACTGATACTCTGTTGCACATGTATACTTACATTACACATCCAGCGAAGCATACTAGCCTTGTTTCTTTCTAGCCTTCGTATATCCTCTGTATTCAGGGCCCATGTCTCACTTCCTTGTAGAATAGCCCTTCGGATACATGCATCATACAGTCTTCCTTTTACTCAAAGAGAGAGCCCTTTGGTTGCCAACAGAGGTAATATATATATATATATATATACATACATACATTCAGATATATATATATATATATATACATACATACATACAGATATATATATATATACATACATACATACATACAGATATATATATATATATATATATATATAGATCGCTATTTTTTTACCATGTAATTCACAAATGTTCCTGGCGCTTCTTCCATTTCCACTGGATTCTTCCCGACATAGAGCTATGCTTGAAACGTAAAATGTACTTTTTTTCCTCTTTTTTTTCCATCCAAGCGTGAATCCAATACATTCCACATGTGTCCTCTTGACTGTTGTTGTTGTTTTTTATTGCTCATTGCCTATATATATATATATATATATGACTCCTCGTCTGTCCTTGGTCTATATGTCTCCTCATCCGTCCCTAGTCTATATGCCTCCTCGCCTCTCCCTGGTCTATATGCCTCTTTGCCTTTCCCTGGTCTATGTGTCTCGTCTGTCTCTGGCCTATATGTCTCCTCATCTATCCCTGGTCTATGTCTCGTCTGTCTCTGGCCTAGATGTCTGGCTGACTAACAGCTCCATACCCGTTTGCCCCCCAGTCTATATGTATCACACCACCCCACCTCCGGGCTTGCCGGCTACAGTCAAACCATCCAACTCATGCCAGCATGGAAAATGGACATTAGATGATGATGATGATATATATTTATAAACCACTCAGCACATATTGTAAAGTGCTTGGTGTTAGGAAGTGCATTCAGCCATAGAAAATAAGCCAAATCAGACTGGAACCTAATACAGCCCTCCGACTTGCCAGCTCTGGCCAAACTGTCCAAACGCAGATTAATGAAATTTCCACCATTTATGAATTTTTTTTTTTATAATAAATTCAATGCAACAATCAGAATTACATAATAATAAAAAGAAACAATTTTATATGGAAAAAAAATTGAACTTCAAAACACAAAAGTTTACAACAATCAAATCAATATTTAGTTGCATAACCCTTGTTAATGATGAGAGCTTGCAAGCACTTTGAATAGTCTCCAAAATACTTTTTACATGTGATAGTGCTTATTTTTCCCCATTCTTCTACACAAATTCTTTTCAATTCTTGTAAGTTACCCGGCATTCTTTATTGGACTCTGAGTTTTAATTCTTTCCACAAATTTTTGATTGGATTAAGGTCTGGAGATTGACTTGGCCATTCCAGAACGTTAATCCCATTTGTTTTCAGTCAGCTTTGCTATGTGCTTTGAATTGTTATCCTATTGAAAGGCCCATCCCTGTTCCAAGTTTAGGGAGCGAGTGCTAGGTATCTCTATAAAATCCCTCTATATTTTTTGCCATCCATTGTTCCTTCGATTACTTCCATTCTTCCAACACCTGATGAACAAAAACAAGCCCATACTATTACTGATCGACCTCCAAATTTGACTAACGATAGTATTCTTTGGTGCATATTTCATGCTGCTCTTTCTCCAAACTTTGCTGATTGAATTTCTGCCGAAAAGCTCAATCTTAGTTTCGTCAAACCAAACTACGTTTTCCCAATATGTTGCTGGTTCATTTAGATGTTTTTTGCAACAGCCAAACAAGTTTTAACGTGATGTTTCTTAGAGAACAAGAAAAGAGATCATAACAACAAAGTGATCTACTAATTGTATCCTTGCTCACATGTACTTCACATGCTTCCAGGTCTTTCTGCAGCTCCTTGAGTGTAGTTTGTGTACTAGCTGTTCTTCCAAGTTTCCTTGCTGTACATTCTGCTAACTTACGTGGGCAACTGGAGCAGACTAGAGGGAGAATGGAATTGTGAGATTTCCAGTTACGTATTATTGTACCAACTGAACTCAGGGGTACATTAAGCTGTGCAAAGATCTTTCTGTATCCATGTCCACTCTTTTGAAGGTCAACAATATACTCACGAAGATCTTGACAAATTTGTTTATTTTTACCAATGATGATGATGTTTACTCTACAGTGATATTGTCAGAACTCATGCAATGGCTATAAATGCTCATAAACGAAACTTCCCAAAGCTTCTAGAACACTGTAGATATTCTGGGGGGGAAAAAAATCATTTTTATTCAAAATATCTGGAAAATTATTCAATTGAGTTAAATGTGTTGTAAACTTTTGTATTTTGAATTTCAACTTTTTTCCATATAAAATTTCTTCCATTCATTATTATGTAATTCTGGTTGTTGCATTGAATTTATTACAAAACACTTCATAAATGGTGGAAATTTCATTAACCAGCGTTAACTCAATATATGTCAACTTGGATTTTTGACTGTGTGTTGTAAACCTTTGCGGGGCACTGTATGTGGTGGGCTTCCACACAGTTTCTGTTCACCAAATTCACTCACAAGGCATTGGTTGGCACAGGGCTCTAGTACAAGAAGACACTTGCCCAAGTTACCATGCAGTGAGATTGAACCTGAAAACATATGATTGCAAAGTAAACTTCTTAACCACACAGCCTAATTCAAGAAAAAAAAAAATCAAATACCTGGTGGTAACTGTTAATAACTTTCGAACAAAATAGGATTTAATTTCAAGAAATTTAAAATTAATTCCTCAAAGTTAATTGATCAAACCTTTAAAACATTAAACCTGATGTTCTAACATTTCTATTAAATCACTACCTTTGTTCCATTGTTCATTGTTAACATCAGTGCAGGTGTGGCTGTGTGGTAAGAAGTTTGCTTCCCAACCACATGGTTCCAGGTTCAGTCCCACTGCATGGCACCT
>JAOPUL010000002.1:19302053-19316431 GCA_027564515.1 Octopus rubescens | reverse complement strand
GTGTTTGTATGTGTGTGTTAGTGTATGTTCACGTGTTTGTATGTTTGTGTGTGTGTGTTTATGTTTGTGTGCCTGTGTGTGTGTGTTTGCCTATGTGTTTGCGTATGTATGTATCTGTGTCTGTGTGTGTTTGTATGTGTATGTTTGTGTATGTTCGCGTGTTTGTATGGTTGTGTGTGTGTGTGTGTGCATGTGTGTGTTTGCCTATGTGTTTGCGTGTGTATGTATCAGTGTGTGTGTATGTGTGCGCATGTGTGAAGAGAAAGTGTGTAGGGCGTAGAGGATGCTGGGTGGTGTGTGGCGACGTTTTAAGTCCGAGGTGTCCAGCTCAGCGGAAGCAGCAAACGAGAGTCTGTGAATCATTGGAACGGAATGTGTGTGGTCAGGAAGGGGGTTGAATAAAGCAGGGATGGAGGGGGAGGGCACGAGTGTGTGAACAGAACAGAGGTAGGAGTGCGGAAACCTGGCTGGAGTTTGTGGGGCGAATTGAAGGAAACCACTGATTTGGTGTATTGTAATAGGAAAACTGGGCTCTTTGGTGTGAGGAGGTAGAATAGCTATTTAGATAGACAAACAGAGGAGAGAGAAGAAGGAAGAGGAAGGGGAGGAAGAGGTGGAGTGAGGGAAAGGTGAGTGTTGTGACTAAAGAGTGAGATATACCGATTGTGTGTGTTGTGTGTGTGTGTGTGTATGTGTGTGTATTGAGGGAGGGAGAGCAAGGGAGATTGAAAAAGAAATATGGAGAGAAAGGGTGTATACAGATATCGTGAGTGTAAGAAGCGTGAGAAATTAGGAGTAATAGATGCGAGGGTTGTACCGAATGTTATGCAAATATGAACGTAGCATTTTTATTAACTGACGTATGTCGTTGAAATTACCTGTGTGTTGGTAGAGTAAGCTCTTCCTCTATATAAACGTATATACACGATCCAGTATCGCCTCCATCACATCACAGCCATCGTTGAACTCTAGTCTCGAATCCTCAGGTGTGAACGGTTAACGCTTTAGCATTCAAACCAGCCATACCCGATCAAAATATTCTACCTGTTTTATTGTTCAAACTAGCCAGACCCGGCCTCTGCCATCTACCCTATCTTTTATCTTTTACTTGTTTCAGTCATCAGACTGCGGCCATGCTAGGGCACCGTCTTGAATTTTTAGTCGAATGAATCGACCCCAGTACTTGTTGTTTCAAGCCTGGTACTTATTCAATCGATATTTATTGCCGAACCACTAAGATACAGGGACGTAAACTAACCAACACCGGTTGTCAAGCGGTGGTGGGGGACAAACACAGACACAAGGACACACACGCATAGATATATACATATATATATATACGACGGGCTTCTTTCAGTTTCCGTCTACCAAATCCACTCACAAGGCTTTGGTCAGCCCGAGGCTATAGTAGGAGACACTTGCTCAAGGTGCCACACAGTGGGACTGAACTCAGAGCCGCCTGTATTTTTTTTTTACAAACTGTTTCACCTCCAGTTTTCCAAAATAGAAATTCTGTTCCAGAACTATCATTTGACAAAATATATTTTCTACAAACAACAGGCAGTGCCCCAGCATGGCCGCAGTCTGATGACTGAAACAAGTAAAAGATAAAAGATAAACAGTTACATCATTTTTATTATCTTTTGTATTTATTTTCTTTAACATTTTATGTTTAACTTTTCCCAACTGTACGTCTTTATGTATTGTTTACTGTTAGTTTTGCCAAGTGAGTAGAATAAACTTTGCTGAAGAGATCTAATAAGGCCAAAACATATCTCTTGCTTTCACCAATTCGCTTTTAAAGACCAGATCTACTTCAATGTATTTGTCCAAGAATTTCAACCAACTTATTGTATTGGAATTATTTCCCTTGCTCAATTTTTAGATTTAATCCTTTTAGTCTTCAGATTATTCTGTCAAATGTAATACTTATTCATTCATATTGCATTATTTTGTTGCTTGTTTATTTTTAGAATTATATTATGGGGTAGATGGGAGTGGCCAGATCTGGCCAGTTTGAACATAAAACATGTAGAATTATTTGGCTGGTTTAAATCCTAAAAGATTAAACCCTTCTAGAAAGAAATTCTATTGATATCCATTGATAGAAAATATTTTCAACTTCCTATAAATATGAGATCTTACTTTTATTGTATAAGGTAAGGTTTTTGTTTAACACTGAATGGAGACTGACAAAGGCAGTTATGTACCTTACCTAGAGACATAAGGTAAATGCTGTCACAAGATTTGAACTCAGGACAGTGTAATCTGTAATCTAAACCCTTTTCAATATTATATGCTGACAATCTTGCCCTCATAACAGATTCTATATCAGAGCTAGAAAAGAAATTCCAGGTGTGGAATCTAAGGGCCTTAAGGTTAACTTAGCAAAGACTAAGGTCTTAGTAAGCAAGAAAACAGACAGAATCCCATCCCTTTCTGGTAAGTGGCCCTGCTCGATTTGTAGGAAAGGTGTAGGCTGGAATTCCATACAGTGTACCCAGTGTAAGCTATGGACACACAAGAGGTGCAATGGAATAATGGGAAGATTATCAGAGAAAGTAGTGTTCATATGTGGAACATGCATAGGAACCATAAAGACTACAGATACTCAGGAAACCGTTTTTCTCAAATGCCCCGGAGGCTCTTTAGGTGTAGTGGATAATTTCTGCTACCTAGCGGACCAATTAATAGTGGGGGAAGATGTACGGAGGGTGTAATAGCCAGATTAAGAATAGGATGGAGAAAATTCAGAGAGCTTTTACTTCTGTTGGCAACCAAAGGGCTCTCTCTATGGGTAAAAGGAAGACTGTATGATGCATATATCTGAACAGCTATTCTACATGGAAGTGAGATGTGGGCCCTGAATGCAGAGGACATATGAAGGCTAGAGAGGAATGAAGCCAGTATGCTCTGTTGGATGTGTAATGTAAGTGCACTAGCGCCAAGGGTCCTGTGCCAGTGGCATGTTAAAGCACCCAGCACACACTCTAAAGTGGTTGGCGTTAGGAAGGGTATCCAACCGTAGAAACCAAGCCAAATCAGACTGGAACCTGGTGCAATAGCTCTCCGTCTTGCCAGCTCTGGTCAAACTGTCCAACCCATGCCAGCATTGAAAACGGACGTTAAAGGATGATGATGATGATACATTTTATGAGAAACTCTTCATAAAGTTAATTAATTACTTAATTGCTAAAACAACATTTTGCATTTTTTTTTAACTGCAGCTCAAGAATTGGCGAAGATTGATGTTTCCCATAAAGTTGATGATAGCAGTGGTTCAATTGGACGGCGCTATGCTCGAACGGATGCTATAGCCATACCATTTGGCATCACTATTGACTTTGATACATTGAAAGAACCACATACTGCTACACTCCGAGAGAGAGATTCTATGAAGCAAATTCGAGCTCCGGTAAGAATTGTCTTTAACTGTTTTGTTAATATATTTTGGTTGAAATCCACTGCCATTGTTTCAATTAATTTTGAAAATAGTGAAGAATTTAGTAAAATAAGTTTGTTCATATCATGCTGGTGTTTGGAACAAAACATGAAATTTTGGCAGAAGGTTTTAATTTGGATCACTTTAAGACCAGAAGTTTATATCACAGAACCAGGGATGGTTTTGGAATGGTATCAAAAGGGTTAAAAAGAAATAAAGTTGATGATTTTATTGAAAAGAAAATTTTATTTATCTTAGTTGTTTGTTGTCCAGCCTCTACTGTTGGATAGATTAACCAATAAGCAACTTTGGATGGAAAAGATTGCAGTACCAGTAATACAAAGATGTAAATTGATATAAATGGATTATCTAGACCAAAGGTTCTTGACCATTTTTTGCCTGTGGACCCCTTTCATTCCTATTTTACTCAGATGGACCCTCAGAGCCATACAATGTTTAAAAAATCCTTTTGTTTTTTATCATATTTTATTTATTTATATATTTTTAACAAATTTTCTTTTTATTTATCTATATATTTATTTATTTATGTTTTTGTTTTCTCCTCCCCCTTTTAACCTTTTTGCTTCTGCAAATAGTCCACTCCCCTTTTTGATCTGGCTTTGATACATAGAGGTACAAAGATGCAACTCTGGTTGTGTCCACACATCTTCCTCGTATGTCTTCTCTCCAGTCCTCCACTATTCAGGAGGATGACCAGTGTTGCTCTTGCACAATGCACAATAGGCGCAAGAAGGGCAGAAATTGCTCTAATTGCAACTATTTCCACCACCTCTTTTGTGTCAAACTCACTCGTTGCACCTCAGAATCCCTGCACCAGTGGCTCTGCTCAAGCTACCATCCTTCGCTGGTGGAATATCCTTCTCTACTCTATGAGTGGACCCCACTGTGCAGGCCAATAATGATTTAACCATGCTCTGCCCAGACACCGCCTTAGCATCGATCTCCCGCTCAGGCAGTCGCAGCAAATCATCGTCAGGATCCCCAAGGCTGCTCGTGTTTTCGTGGCCAAAGCATTAGCATTGTCCATAGACTAGGCACTCCCTCCCGACTGGCCGCAAGACTGGAATAAACTACTTCATTTTGTGACGCTTGTTCTAGGACTCCCAAAGGTAAGCGAGGGGTCTGCCCCCTCCCTGACCTCAAGACTTAGGGCTTGACTGTGTCCAGTGATGACAGGGTTGCTGCTGTGACGTCCTTCCCTTCGAGCAGCAGTGGTGGAGTCGATGACCTGCGACCCGGTCACCTCGAAGATCTAATCTCTTCACACTCCGCTGAGACGGGTGTACACTTGTTCTGTTCCATAACTGCTTTGATAGACAGTCTTCTCCACATGGACCTCCCCAGCCATGCCCTAGATCTCTACTCAGCCAACCTGATTGCGTTGAAGAAAAAGGACGGACGCATCCATCCCTAGCGGTGGGAAACATCTTTCATTGTCCTGCGGCCAGGCTAGCCTGTATGTAGATCTGTCAGCGATGACTTGAGTGAGACGCTCAGCCCTGTCCAGCTGGGGGTGGGAGTCAAGTGCGGATGTGACGTTGCTGCCAACACCGCCAGACACTTCATTCAGAACACACCTTCCTCATCACCTTGCCTCCTATTGAAGCTTGGTTTAAAAGACATGATCACATCTTGGAGACATGTCATAGATGCACCCACTTGCATACCCCTCCTATGGTACCCCCAACTCATTCATGGCTGCGGACAACAGTATCGCCTCTTCTACAGGCATCCAGGAGAGTGTTCCTCTTGGTCCACTCCTTTTTGCACTGGCTGTCGACAACGTTGCTCAATCGGTCCGCTCTTCCTTTAATGTTTGGTACCTGGCTGATGCAACCCTGGGTGGTCTGGCTCAGTCCATTGTTAGAGATCTTCTACAGGTTATTCCATCCCTAAAGCTTCTCAAGCTCGAGATTGACCTGTCCAAGTCGGAGGTGATCAATGTAAGCTACAGTGAGGCTGAATTTCGAGGTGTCTGTACTCAGCATTTGGTCTGCCTTGGCAGGGGCTGATACCTAAGGATGTAGTCTGCATCTTTGGCTCTCAATCCTCCCAAAAGCCATATTGAAGTGCCTGGAGGTTAAATTTGACGACTTGTCCAGGATGACTGAGAGACTGCACCTCATTGACACGCACCCGGCGTTCTTCCTCTTGAGGAATTGCTTTTCTTGCTGCACAGTGCACCATGTCATCATTTCAGAGACTGCCTCAGTAACTTTGACAACATCCAGCACTGTGCCAAACTGATCTGCAATGTTAGTTTTGACAGCACCGGCTGACAATAGGCCAAACTGCCTGTCAGATTCGGTGGCCTTGGTCTGTGATCTGCAGTGGACCTGGCTCTGCCAACCTACCTCTCCTCGGTCTCCTCTAGCCACACCCTTCTTGGCAACATACTCCATGGGTTCACTGTCTCCCAGATTATGGATGTCCCAACACAACTGGTACAACATCCGATTCAAGTCCACCCTCGAGCGGCTAGAGACATCACTTGCTACCGTTCTGCTTCACAGTGGCGCATGGCTCAATTCGGTGCCCTCCTTATCTACTGGTATCCTTCTAGATGATGAGTGCACCCGCATCGGGGTGCCCCCCCCCCTCCAACGCCTCGGCCTCCGTGTGTGCTGCGAGCCACACAAATGTCGCTGTGGAGCAGTAGTGGATGTATCCTTTGTCCTGCAGCCTTAGCGTGGGTTGATTCTCCCGACATGCCACCCTGAATGACATCATCAGAAGGGGCCTTAATGTGGCTGGCTTCCCATCCCGACTTGAGTCTGCAGGTAAGCGCCCAGACGGGATAGCCCTCTTCTCATTCGAGGGAGGCAGATCCCTAGTCTGGGACACGATGTGCAGCGACACGTTCTCTGGCACCAACTTCATGGCATCTGCCACAAACCCCGGTGTCACCGCCTGTAACGTGGACGAGAGCAAAGTGAATAAATACAGGAGCCTGGCCATCCGTTACCAGTTTGTGACGGTTACCATCGAGATGTCAGGGGTTCTAGGACCCTGTACTACTGATTTCCTCTGCAAAATAGGGATAGTGGTGGCCCATCAGAGAAATGAGTCCCACAAGATGGAGTAACTACTGCTGCGAGTGCTGCTGGCCATTCTCCATGGCAACGCCATTGTGGTCATAACTGGGTATGTGGCCCCTTGTCCCCCCCCCTATTTTCTCTCTTTTTTACATCTATTTGAAGTCAATTTTCAAATAAATATTTTTATAACTTAATATTATTAGGAATTGTATGGAAAAAAATTGTTAAATTATTTTGTGTTTTGTAGAAAAATATAACTAATTTATTGCACATGAGTTTTAACAGCAAAATCTTATATGGACCCCAGGTTGAGAACCTCTGATTTAGACTAAATGAAGGGTTGTGAGTGGATGAATAAAAGGGTCCACAATGAAGGCAAATTAAAATAAATCTGAAAAACTGGTGAACTTGGATTTTAGAATTTTATGTTTTACAGAAGAGATGTTAGAGGACCAAAGTGATTCATTCATCTCATAACAACATTGTAAAACATCTTAAAATGATGTTCATAATGATGATGATGATGATGATGATTCCACTTTGAACGTGGGACACTCATTATGTAAAGCCTCTGCTCTTAGTTTTTTTAATATGGAGGAGAATGTAATCACTCAAGAATACTGATGGGTCTATTACCATAGAAATGGTTTTTTAAATGGTTAGAAATTTTCTCCACTACATCTCTGGTGCTGTTAACAGTGAGCCCTTTCATCTATAGGACATAATTTATAGTTTGGCTGACTGAAATTAGAAAAAAACTGAATGACTTGTAAAGGGACTGACTCTAGTTTTTTCAATTGTTTAATCAAGTAACCAACACCCCTGACTGGTCAGTGTTACTTTTGTGGCTATTAACTATAATGTCATGACAAATTGAATCCTATTTCATCAATTTCTTCTGTAAAACCCCTATCTATCTATTTGTCTGCAGAAAATCTTTAAATATTGATAGATTATGATATAAATATTGGCTGCTGTTGTATAGAATGTGTTCAATTGAGCAAGTCATGGCATAACAATATTATTTGTGTCTGTTTCCTTTTTACAATCCAGGAGACTTTTAACAACTTACCTTAGTATATTTCTGTGACTAATTGTTTTGATAAATCTGATGATAAATATTATTTGATTTGATAGTTGCTTAGTGAGATAGATTTTAGTCATTAATGTAGAAGTGTGTGAGTGTGTGTAAATACAATATCAGAAGACATTTATTGTTAAAGTGTTTATTTTGCAAATGTGTATTTGAGCTGACATGTAAGTTTTGAGCGAAAGGATATTAATTGTGCCAGAGTCAGAGTGAGTCAAGTTTCTGAGTTGGTGGAGAGGACTTAGCTGAATGTGAATGTCAGGGTGTTGAAACTCCGGAGCCAGACTGATGGGGAGTTAGTATGAAAGTGATGTTCACTGTTTGAGGTCTGCAGGGCTAACGGGCCAGAGATGCGACTAAACTTTACTGACAGAGAAAAAAACTGCCTTTTCGTGTTAATGCGTGCCCCAGCTCTGAGCCGCAGCACGACTGTGTCACCTCACTATAGCTGACTCCGCTACAGTTGTAAAAGGTTTCGAACTGTTGACTTTTTCAACAGAAGCAATATATTCGGTTGTGATAAGTTGAGAATCTCTAACCTAAATAGATGAAAATGTCAATGAAGGTGCTTTTAGCTCTCTACCTAATTCTTTATTTTGTTCTGAGTGTAAAGTCTCTGTTCAGTTCTTATTGTATAGGATTGTATTCTAGTGCTGTGGGTAGCTGAGTTAATAAGGATTGTATTCTAGTGCTGTGCTATTTAGTCATGGCATTTAACTTTAGCTCATTCCACCTAGCTATAAATATAATCTATCAAGTTTTTAAGATTTCCTGCAGATATGTTGTAACATTATATTCAATAGGCACAAAGTGGCACTGACCAGTCAGGGATGTAGGTTAGTTGAGTAATGGCCAAAAAACTAGAGTCAATTCCTTGGCAAGTCATTGGATAATTACCAAGTTTAAATTCCATATGGGTTTGGTGAAGGTAAGAGGAACTGTCTTGGTTCTTAATAAAATGGGGCATCCAGCTGTAGAATCCAAGGCAAAACAGACTTGGTGCAGCTCCTGTCAAACCGTTCAACCCATGCCAGCATGGAAAACAGATGATGGTCTACCACTGTGATGTCTAAACATTTGTTGAGTTTTTCTGTAAATTGAACATATTTTTCTGCTTTGGTTTCACTTGTTTTAAAAGAAATTTGTTGTAAGATTTTGTGTTAAAATTGAAATAGTTTCATTGTAGCAAAATAATTTTAGCCTATTTAAACACTTCATATTCACTGTTTTATTATAATCCTAAAAGTCTGTAGAATGAAGTATGAAAGTTGTTCATCATCATTGATATCCTCAACCATTCTATTCCCAGTTCTATTCCTTTCTTTCAACTCATTATGTTTTCATTGTTAGAATTTCTTTACATCTCTTTATATTCATTAAAACCTATTTTTATATAAGATTTTGGTTATTTTAATTACTTTTTCATCCACAGATGGCTGATTTACCAAACATTGTGCGAGAATTAGCAACTGGCAAACGAGATTGGCAAAATGTTCTTGATAATTATCCTTTGTTTGAGCAGCAGGAATCATCAAAAGACTGTTGAATTGCAAAAACGGAATCAAATTTGTTTATTGATGTCATGTGTTGATAAAACAAGGCTCTTAATTTTCCTGGAATCATGTGAATCAATGATTGAATTTTTGGAAATCTGGAACCAACGATGCTACTCTTCACCAATTATGATATAAAATAAATTTCAGCTGCTTCAAATATTATTCACAGACTTTCTAAGGAATGTGTCCTGCCTTACAAATAGACTCAAAATATTCCATAAATTCTGTTTTGATAACATTTACTGATTCTGTTTTTATTCAGGTTTTTTGGATGATGAAATTACTATCTTGTTATTAGGTTTATTGGACTCCAATAAAACTATTCTCTGAGACACTGATGTGAATCAAACTTGTTTTTCTTTCTTTATTCTAAAAGATGCTTCAATAAAAGAGTTGACAGAATTCTTTCTTTGACCGATATTTATTATTTTCAGAAATATAAATAATCCCAAAAACTTCTCTCCTGAAATTTAATTGGGGATAAATGAAGTGTTTGTTTCCGTCTTCTCCCTCTTATTGAAATATTTTCATCCTCATCAATGTAAACTTGTAAACCAGAAGCTTTCCTCTAATTTACAACCAAGTTTTCAAGCTTTTTTACAGTCATTTTATTGCACTTATCCTGTTATTTGCTCCCCAGAAAAACCTTATGCTTGTTTAAGAAATTTTTGTTTTGATTTAATTTGGAATTCTTATCAATGTCCTCAATAAAGGCATCAACATGAAGAAGAAAAAAATTCAGTTGATAATTGACCACCACCACCACCATCATCATCATCCTCTCAGAGCATTTGAACAATTCTAAAGATTATTGCTATCTGAGCCTTTTTTATTTTTTTACCATCATGTATTGTTTATAAAATTGTTTATAAAATTGTTTATAAAATCTTAACTTTACAAATCCAGCACTGAAATACGTTATCAACAATTACATTGAGAATTTCCTACTCTCAAGAGTAATTGACATCATTGGTAACTCTAAGTGTCAAGTGTTTATTTCCTTTCTGAAGAATATTCAGCAATGGTTGAAACATTTATGATTTCACTTTACTCAAAGTTTTGGATTTGAGAAAAATTTAAGAACAAATATTTAAATGTTTATCTAAAACACAGTACTTAAATAAGGGGAAAAGAGCAAGACATGAAGCGCCAGTATTTCACCTGTTATCACTTTATCTTGGAACAATAAAAGAAATTTAAAATAGCAATTAGAACATTTTTAGTAAGAGGGAAGACAAATATTTTAGAAAGGAACTTGAAGGAAGCCATTTCTTTGAGAAGTGATAAAATAGACTCCAGTTCCAAACTGAGATTGATTCAATTTACTTCTCTCCTGAATATTTTTTTACTTTATATCTTCTATATTCAAAATAGAAACCTTATATTAAATACCAGTCATATATTAGGATCAATTCTGTCAAACATACCAATTCTTTTACAATACAACTTTGTTCTCTTTTACAACAGAATAAATAAAAAATGGTTGATGCAAAACAATCTGTTTGTTCTTTATTTTGTATCTTTATTATTATTATCATTATTTCTGCCGGGGTCGACTTTGCCTTTCATCCTTCCGGAGTTGATAAAGTGAGTACCAGTTACGAACTGGGAGCGATAAAAATCGACAACTCCCCTCCCCCCAAATTTCAGGCCTTCGTGCCCAGTATAGAAAGGATTATTATTATCATTATTATTGTTATTATTATTTTTCCGGCTTTACGTTCTGAGTTCAATTGCCGCTGGGGTCGACTTTGCCTTTCATCCTTCCGGGGTTGATAAAGTGAGTACCAGTTACGAACTGGGATCGATAAAATCGACTACTCCCCTCCTCCCAAATTTCAGGCCTTCGTGCCTAGTATAGAAAGGATATTAATGAAATATTAACTGCAAGCAACAATAGACTAACCAGTGTATTGCGTGGGTCGACCTAAAAAATACAACATAGTGCCTCTTGGATTGTTCAGTCACTTAGAATGTTTGGCATAACTTAAAACTTCATCAGCATCCTCCCTACTAGCATGGCACACAAGAAAACTTGAAGGTTACCATGTAAACACAAAGAAGTGTAACCCTTAAAAGTGCTATGCTTCACGATGACCCTTTCTTTCTTTTGTCATTTGTTATCTCGCTAATACCGATCTCAATGACATTTGAAAAAGTCAACATTGGCTAAAAACTGAAGAAATATACTTTCACTAATTCGTCTGTTCTTTGTGGATGACTTAAAGATACTTGTAAAGTGTGAAAAAGAGATCAATTCATTTGCTAATACAATAATGGCATATTAGAGTGATATAGGTATGGAGCTTGGTATATAAAAACGTGAAAATTTAGTCCTTAAGAAAGAGGAGAGTCCATTTTAATGGTATAAACTTATCGGAAGTACGGATTTTAGAACCTGATGACAATGGATATAAATATCTTGGCATACTAAAACTTATTGATATTTTGAATGTAATGAAGGAAAAAGTGAGAACTATATATTTGAAAAGAGTAAAGTTTCTAATGAAGTTCAAAACTTAGTTCAATGAATTTGACAAATGTCGTCAACATATGAAATATTTTCCAGAAATCGCTTCCTCAGTATATTTTTATCTTACAATTTAAATATCACATCAGTTCATATTCCATTCTATACTGGGCACGAAGGCCTGAAATTTTGGGGGAGGGGATTAGTCGATTTTATCGACTCCAGTTCGTAACTGGTACTCACTTTATCGACCTCGGAAGGATGAAAGGCGAAGTCGACCCCGGCGGCATTTGAACTCAGAGCGTAAAGTCGGAAAAATTGCCGCTAAGCATTTCTCCCGGCGTGCTAACGATTCTGTCAGCTCACCCTTTAATAACAACACCAACAACAATAATGGTTTCAAATATCGGCACAAAGCCAGCAATTTTCAGGGAAGGGGTTTAGTCGAGTACATCAATCCCAGCACTTGACTGGTACATTTTCACGTCTGGTGCTAATTTTATCGGTTTCTTCTGCCGAACCGCTGAGTTGTGGGGTAGGCTACAGAAATAAACACGAAGACACACACACACACACTTGCCAACTTATCCGTTGGACATGTGGAGGCCCAAATCTTCTCACAGTTCTCCGGACCGAGCCCAGAACTATATGGTCGATACATTGACGATTGTGTAAGCGCTACCTCTCTCTCCCGCGAGCAACTCACCAACTTTATCTCTTTCTTTTCCACCTTTCATCCTTCCCTCGAGTTCACCTCAGTCATCCCTGATACTTCTGGCAACTTCTTCGTCATCTCTCTCTCTCTCTCTCCAATTAATCTCCTCGCCTACTCTCTCACCACCTCCGCCTTCTTCAAACTTACCGACTCCCATCTCTACCTCAACTTTTCATCCCCTCACACCTCCCACACCAAACGAGCCATCCCCTACTCCCAATTCTTCCGTCTCCGACGTCTGTGCATTCGGAACCTGGATTTTGAGACTCAGTCCCAATTCCTAGCCCTCCTGTTCACTTGCCGCGGATACCCCACCACCCTGGTCCAGGCCTCCCTTATCCGTGCGCGCCAAGTGGATCGCAATTTAGTCCTCTCCCCTTCCCACACACCAGCCCCCCAACCACATCTCCTTTATCCTCCTTTTCCACCCAACTGCAGTACCTGCATGAACCTCAAGGAAGGTTCAACATATGAATTTAAATCAGGTGAAATATTCACCATTAAGAACCACTTTACCTGTGCATCGAATAACTTAGTTTATGTTAACAAATGTCACGGGTGCGGAGGTAACTACATAGACAAAACAAGCTTGACCTTGAGGGACAGACTGACCGTACACAGGCAACAGATTCGGGACTTCACAACCAGAAAGATCCCTGTAAGTAAACACCTAGATGAATGTCCTACAAACAGAAGTCTGAAATACCAGATTTTACCCCTCTATCAATTCACCGGAAACACTTCAACCCAATTCTGGCTAAATAAGGAAAACATGTTTATTAAAAAGTATTTGCCTCAAATATATAACACAACAGAAAGAGTATACCCAATTCCTTCTCAAAAACAACCAATACCATACCATCTGGACTTTCGATGCTGCCTGTCGCCTCAAGCAACAAGACATTGCCGATGCTGCCTTCTCGAGCAAACAATACATTGCCTATACTGCCGCCTCAAGCAGCAAGACATTGCCGTTGCTGCTGCCCCAAGCAACAGGACAATTGTCGTACTGCCGCCTCAAGCAACAAGACATTTCCGATGCTGCCTTCTCGAGCAAACAAGACACAGGTGAATTTTTGAATACAACATTGTCTAACTTTATAGCTCCTCAGATTGGTTCTTATATATCAAATAAAACTGAATCCAAGAACATACACACACACACACACATAATATATATATATATAGGCATGGATATGTAAAAACATGCGTGTGTGAATGCATACACACATGTATACGTAATTGTATGCATATAAAATAGTGTTACTGGGTCCCCACACTGACTGGTTGGTAACGTCTTAGTCGACTATTTATCGTGATGGGTAGGCTCAACTCACGATAAAAATTTACTGAAAATAATACAACCTGATTGGTTGATTGACCAATCCTTAGAAACGTGCTTGTGGAGATTCTTTATGAGTTTAAAGCACAATTATTGAATTAGGTCTGACTACAATTCCACACAGTATGGCAAAATGTATCTATGCTAATATTAATTGACTCAAAGATACGTCAAATCTGATAATGAGCTCAAAGGCTTCCTAACAAAACAGAACTACCCCTTAGAATTAATAAATGATGGAATTAAAAAGGCGACATCACACAACTAAGGATACCAAAGAAAAAATTTGAACAACGTACTATTCCGTTTATCAATATGCACAATTCTGGAGTAACCAACATTTTTCACACCCTCAAATCAAACCTACAAAGCCCCAAAATGAAAAATCTGGTTGATGAAAACTGCTTACGAAACAGTAGATGCCAACCAAAAAATCTCAAAACACATCTCACAAGGGAAAAATTCACCTCAGAGAATGAATCAGAATTTTCGGTAAAGGATTGTGGAGATAACAGATGTGGAACATGCAACAACAGCTTCAAATATTTAGAAAAGTGGTTTCCACATAAAATTCGAGGGTGGATTCTTCTTGTTCAAAATAAATGCAGATATGAACTGCAAGACATGGAATCTCATATACTGCATTACTTGCCCCAGCTGCAAGGAAAATTATATTGGCGAAACAAACAATTCCCTTTGCCAAC
>JAOPUL010000002.1:19274361-19279361 GCA_027564515.1 Octopus rubescens | reverse complement strand
ATGAAGCTAGAGAAATAAAAAGGTTGGACTTTGTAGTAAAGGACTTTTTTTTATCGCTTTCGTATTGTATCTGAAAGTTGGTGACAAGTCAGTTTCCTTTTTAATTCACTTGGCTCTTACCGGGAAACGCATGATTTCCACGAAATCTTATTTTAATTGCCCTTTATATAAGCAAGATATTGTGTATAAAGTAAGAAATCATAGTATTACCAGGTTAGAGATGTCTTGTTATTTTAATACACTGCATTTCATTCATTCTGTTTCTCTGCCCTCCCCCTTCTGTTCTTCTTTCTTGTTCTTTCATTCTATTGATTCTAATGAATCAACCGTATTCATTATATTAATTTGTACCTGTATCTGTTAAATAAAACATATGACTTTGATAAAATAGTATTACACACTGTGCAGATGAATTTACAGTCAACAATAAACAGTCGCCATGTGACTGGTTTAAACATCTTGAGAACATTTCAGTTTGACAATCAACGATTTTTAATACTTCTCAGAACGAGTTCTTCTTGAATCAAACATGAAGGAATAAAGGATTCTTTCTTGGCATTTACGTTATCTAGTTCTTATATAATACCAACAATCACAGCCGCAATATATGGGAGGAAAACATTTTATATATTCAATTTTCAGGGAAATAAATTTATACAAACAACTAAAAATAAACGATTAAAGCAGAGTCGGTAGTAAAGGTCTTCACTTGGTCTTTCTCTTTCTCTCTAACTAAACTAAACTACTATAGTTTTATGATCACAAAAGTTCGCAGACATCTACTGGAATACCTGAGTGAAGTTACAGTAGCTGTTACTAATCAAGTTAGCTAAAAGTATTTAGTGGATTATATACGCTAATGTATATATATATATATTGGATTCAGGAATGCCTTCAATTCCATCAGTCGGGATATCATCCTCCGTGCAGTAAAAGAGAATGCTTCACGGCTCTATCACTTTACTTGGCAAGCTTATCGGGAGCCTTCCTACCTCTCCTTTGGTGACCACCTCATCCCATCTGCCTCTGGAGTCCAACAGGGTGATCCGTTCGGATCTGCTCTATTTGCACTGGGTATTGATGACGTTACCAAGATGGGAGCTGACCTGGACTTGAATGTCTGGTATCTTGATGATGCTTGTTTGAGAAGCCCTCCTGATAAGGTCCTTGCAACTGTGAGGACAATGATTGAGGAACTTGGTCATAGGGGCCTTAGCGTCAACAGTTCCAAATGCAAGCTCTGGCTCCTCAACCATCCAGCTTCACACATCAGTAGACTGTAAACCTGTTTACAGACTCCTTCCTGTCTATCACAGTTCCTCCCTCATTAGTGTGGTGCTCTCTTGGAGCCCCAGTTACTGACCGAGCTTTCGAGTCCATCTTTCGATCCAAGATAGCTAACCTTGAGCAACTATTAAAAAACTTTGAGGCAATTGTGAGCCCCACCAAGGTTTTTTTGTATACTTACGAATTACTTGTCAATTCCTAAGTTATTGTATTTTCTCAATAATCTACAAGTTAGTTCCTCTTATAAATTCTTGTCATCTCAACAATGCTTTGACGACCTAATCTTCAGGGAACTCGAATGCTTGGTCAATGTCAGACTCTCTCCAGAGTCCCGCGACCAGGCTGCTTTGCCCAAACGGTTTGGGGGGGGTCTAGGTTTACGTAAATACTTGCATCTCTATCTCTTCTTTGTTTTGTTTCCCCCATTCACGTTTGATCCCCATTCTCTCCTTTCCAACAAAGACTAGTTCCAACAGGGAAATGGATGAAGCTCTGTTACAGTGACTGGATTGATGCCCTACCTGTGGCCAACATTGGTGGTCTGCTTAGTCTGGATGAGCTCCACATCTCCATTGCACTTAGAGTAGGAGCCAACATCTGTGGGGGACTGAAATGTCGCTGTGGTAGGCCCCTGGACTCCACAGGCCTTCACGGTTTGTCTTGTCACCTAAATGCTGGTTTTTTCACTTGTCACACTAAGCTAAAATTAATCATTAAGTGGGTCATGGCTCAAATTAATATCCCCTCAGTTCTGGAGCTGGCGAGATTATCCAGAAATGATGGGAAGAGACCAGATGGTCTTACCCTTTGTCCCTGGGTAAGAGGTATGTGTCTCATCTGGGATGCCATAGTCTGTGACTCCTTTGCTCCCCCCACATCCTGGATGCTGTGGTAAATGGGAGGGTCACTGCTTCTGTAACCGAATGGAAAAAAAAAATCCTTAAGTATCAAGACTTCTCAGTGAACCATTTCTTCCAGCCTTGTGGCGTTTGGAGGGGCTGGGCTGCTAACAGTGAAGATCTTGTCATCGTTGATGGCTCACCTTACCGAGGTGTCAGATGATGCCCGTAAGGGTGCTTCGCTGTTCCAACGCCTTAGCCTCGCCATCACCCATGGTAATGCAGTGAGTATGTTGGCTTGCTTCAGTAGGTTCCATTGAACCTTGTGGCGACCAATTGAGGCACTTAGTGTTGAATTGATGTTTTTTTTCTTTCTTCCTCTTTTTTTTCTCCTTTTTCTTTCTTTTCTCATGTTTGTGTTTTCTTCGGTTTGGGATTTGTATTTTAATGTGGATTTGTATTATATATATATATCATATATGTATATGTGTTATATTGTAATAAACATATTTCACTATTGTTATATAATAGAATGGATTATATTCACTTGTTTTAGAAACATATATTAATGTTATAGGTTGTATTCCAGAACTTCGATTCTTTTCAAAGTCAGAATGTCAATCGTACCCTATATATTGCATCTTGCAACAGGATAAAGACATGACACAGACTTAAAACTGTTTACAATCTATACTATATAAATATAATTAAATGAATAGAAACAAAATTAGAATGTTTCATTTAATTAGAGTTAATTATGGCTATTATTTTGCTATGTAGTTCTTTCTATCTATGGGTGTGTACACTAGGTCTTTGTTAGTAGGTGGGAAATGTGTATTCTGTTCTAGGTATAACCATTGTAGTTGGTGTTTAACTCCAGTCATGAGCAACCCATCTTACTCTCGAACATTGTTATCCACTCCTAACACAGGCTTTACACAATCTGTCCTTTATTCTGTCACCAGTAGTGGTAGTAGCTCCCTGAACATTTTCCAACCTGTTTTTACCCTGGCTACTATACCTTCAGTGCAACCACCTCCTCTGCTAATTCTGTCTCCTAAGTAACAAAAGCTATCAACTATGTCTAGTAAGCCATCCTGGTATTTAAGGGCAACTATTTCTTGCGTGCTCATAGTACATACTGCTCCAGTGTGTCTGTTAAATATCAACCTCACTTACTCTGATAGTCTGCCTGTGATTTCACTACACCTCTTGTGTGTCTATAGCTTACATTGGGTAGAGTGTACAGACTTTAAACCTACTTTCCTGGATACTGAGCAAGGCCTTTTACCTGAAGATACCAACTTACTACTTACTAAAAATTTTACTCATTGCTAAGTTTACCATGAGGCTTTTCAATTCTAGATTTCGTTTCCATGCCTGGAATTTCCTTTCTAATTTCCCTATAGATTCAGCTTTGATCATCAGCATATAGAAGTTTCCATGGACATCCAGTTTTAAAGTCCTCTTTGATGACCTGTAGGACTATCATGAATTAATAAGGACTGAGAACTGAGCTTTGATGAACTACCTTCATGCTAAATTAATCACTCAACTAAGATTCTTTAATACTACTTCTACCTCATACATAATGGTTTCTGTATTGCATTGCCCATTTTAGTGGGCATGTGGAGTTACCACTGCAAGAGAAGCCTGCTTCCGTTCTAGGTTTGGGCTTACTTACTAATATTTCTTTATGCTAGGTACACAGCTAAAAGAGATCTTTAAAGTGTGTCTATTAAAGATTTTCCTGTATCTATGTGTTTGAGGGAAATGCTTATCAATTAAACTAAGGAAGATCCTACCTGCACAAATGTTTGCATGGAGGGGAAATGGAGATGTAAACCATATACACTTACAGTGGGGTTTTCTGTTCAGGTTAGGATCAATCATATAACTAATCTTATCCTTGAACTCACTGACAGCCAGAGCCATGGCATTGAAGACCTCCTCCTTACTCAAAGACAGGTTGGAGATTCTTCTGATAACCCCCTTAACTAAGTTCCTGAAAACTATGGTTGGATGACAGTAAACTGTATTAATATATATGTCAGCCTCTCAGTCAGTTTCTGAAAGGGTTTTATAAGAACCAGTGTCTAAGTTTAATGTCACATCCAGGAAATCAACTACTTTCAAGTTGGTCTCTATTGTGACCTTTGGTGCCTGAGAATTAAGGACATGGGTTAGATCCTTCTTAAGCCTATTGAATGTGTGGCCCTTAGGCATCATCCCAATACAAATCAAAGCTGGTTAAGGGGAATTACTTACTAAGCATATTTAGAATAAAATGTTTTATAACATCACATATATCTGCCTGTTAAATACTCTCTTTGCATCATCATCAAAAGAGTTGTTGGCTTGTAGCTGTGAGCATCTATCATTATCTACCTTGTATAAATTTTTGATTGTGTCTGAACAAAGTAAAACCCTATTAAAATTCTTCAGTTTATGTCTGTCTGTCCAAAGTTTACTTTGGAATCTCAGTTTTGATATTCAAGAAGTCAGTTTCAAAGATTTCCAGTTCTTTGATCCCTGGGTTAGAATTTTCTCAACCAAATACTGAAATGCTCAGAATCTGTGGGTGGTTGTCCATAGTTGTAGAAAAATGCTATCCACTTTCCATGTTTGACCAGATCTTCTCCAGTGGCATCCATGAGTAGAACTCATTAAATGGTCATTTTACAATATTTAAGGTCATACAATTCCATTATTACAAAAAGATATATGCTCACATATACACACACATTATTATTATTATTATTATTATTAGGGCGGCGAGCTGGTAGAATCGGTACTGCGCCAGGAAAAATGCTTAGCGGCAATTTTTCCGTCTTTACGTTCTGTGTTCAAATGCCGCCGGGGTCGACTTTGCCT
>JAOPUL010000002.1:19158688-19169592 GCA_027564515.1 Octopus rubescens | reverse complement strand
CACACACACACACACACACACACACACACACACACACACACACACACACACACACACACACACACATTCACACGCACGCACATATCTATCAAATCGTGATCACACTTCATTAACAATTAACTTTCGTGTCTTCCATTGCAACTGTTACAAGTTCATATCCGATGAAAGTACCTCTCGATACAACACCGCAACATAAGTCGTTTCAGATCTGTTTTCGTTTTCCTGTTTTCTCCTTTCTGTCGGTTCCCATGAAAGCGCTCGCTGAACTAATAACCTAGTTCACCTTAACTCCTCTAGGCGTGCCCAATGAGTTTAATTAGACTTGTAGTTAAGTTGGGAATGTTCCAATATAGTTAGTTTGTTTGTTTGTTTGTTGTCCTTCCTCCGATGTATCTGTTGTTACGCTTTGTGTATCTTGGGAAATTACTTTTCCACAATGTCGCCATTTTCTCCAGGGTTTTCCAAGTCATACCAATTGTAGTTTCCACTAAAGAGTTTCCATCAATGCTTCTCAAAGTGAGCGGAATGGTCATATGGGGTGCGGAGAAAAATTTTATATTGGTACTGGGGACAAGTGAGAGGATAAGGAGAGAGGAGGTGATGGAGACATTTATTTGCTTTAATTTTCAAAAATACTTTCAATTTTTATTCTGTAAGAGAATCATTTGGTAAAATTACTGATCGAAATGTTGTATTGATATTCTATCGGTGTTTCTCAACCATTTTTTTAAATTCGTATTTTAGTCGGATGGACCACCATGGCCATTCGATGCATATAAATAAAATAAATAAATAAATAAATAGTAAAAATAAAATAAATAAACTAAACAAATAAAAAATAAAATAAAATAAAATAAAAAAATAAAAAATAAAAATTAAATTAAAAATTAAATTAAATTAAATTAATTTTAAAAAAATAAAAAATAAATAAATAAATAAAAAATAAATAAAATGAATAAAAATAAAATAAAAATAAAATAAAATAAAATAAAATAAAATAAAATAAAATAAAATAAAAATAAAATAAATAAAAATAAAAATAAAATAAAATAAATAAATAAAAAATAAAGTAAAATAAAATAAGTAAAAAAAATAAATAAATAAAAAATAAATATAGAATAAAATAAATAAAAAATAAAAACGAAATGAAATGAAATAAATAAATAAAAAATAAAAATAAAATAAAAAAATAAAAAATAATAATTTGTCGTTGTCAATGAACTTTATTGCTTTTCCTCAGCCTCTACAAGACGGTGAGCGGGCAGTGCTGAAAAACTGCTTGCCAACAGAGTCAAAAGCTCTACAACAGTTATCTGGCAAAAGATGGGAGGCCCATGCCAAAGCTACGACAGCCATCAATGAACGTTATGCTCACATTGTTGAAGCACTCAGTCACATCCATAATGATGACACTGAAAAGGGTGACACTAGACGAAAAGCTCAAAATCTTTTGCAGAAAATGGAAGAATTTGAATTTGTGTTCATACTTCATCTGTGGATAGGTTTGCTTTGAGCAGTTTCACAAAGTAAGTAATGCCCTTCAAAGTGCACATATTTCATTGACCACGTGTGTAAACCTATACAGTTCAGTTCTGTAATTTGTTTCCAGCACACGGGAAAACTTTGATGAGATTGAGGAACAAACAAAACCTATTCTACCTGATGTAGAGTACAGAACTCTCCAAATAAGGCGTAGAGTACAAAAACAACACAATGATGGCATTGCAACTAAAACTTGGGATGAAATTCCTCCAAGAGATACTTTTAGGATACGTTCATTTATCCCTATAATTGATGCTCTTCACCTAAATTTAGATAGAAGATCTATTATGTATAGGAGTGTTGCTGACAATTTCTCATTTTTAATTGATCTGCAAGCAACGAGGGAGCAAATTCTCCATTGTGTTAAGAGACTAGAACAAGAATATCCAAAGGATGTTGATCTCAGTCTTGTTGATGAACTCTTGTCTTTCCACTTGTATGCCAAACAGTCTCATGCAGAAAAAGAAACTTTCATCCACCAAGACATGTACCAAATAATAAAACAGGAGAAAATTCAGGCTGCTTTCCCAAATGTGGAAACAATTTTCAGATTGTTCCTGTATTTGATGCTAACTAACTGTTCTGGAGAGAGATCATTTTCGAGGCTGAAAAGGATCAAAAGTGACCTTCGTTTAACAATGTCACAAGAGTGGCTGTCTGGTCTGAATATTCTCTGTATAGAGAATGATAAACAGCCAGGAAAGTTCGAAGGAACATGTTCTGACATTAAATAGCCCACTGTAAATGTGTAAAGAGGCCTTAACAGGGTAATACAAAAACAGCAATTTGATTATTTGACTGTTTTGTATAAACAGTAAACTTTTTCATCAATCATCATTATATGATTTAAGATTGATATTTTCAAATAAAGTTTAAGAATAAAATTGTTGTCAATCTTCAAACGTTAAAACGTTACATGATGTTGACTGTAATGACTGTCCTGACTGTTCTCTTTTTATCATGTGACCTGTGTAAGACGGTGTTAGGCGGATTGGGGTTATGGTTAATATATAATAGCTTCAAGCCCAGACAGTCTAAAAGTCTAAACCTGAATTTATCCATAAAACTCCCCACAAACATTCCCTGAGCCATGATAATTAAAAATATTTGACTAAGACTTGTTTTACAAAATAATGATTGATCTGGTAACACGTAATATTTTAACTACTCCAAAATTTCCTGAACATGTATGCATGACTGCCCAAGTAAGGGGCCTCATAACTTAACTAGCACAGGGCCTCATAACTTAACTAGCACAGGGTCTCATTGGTCCTAAATCTGGCACTGTACACAGACAGACCTGTTTCTGATACACAACACTCAACATAGAAAAAAATATGCAGCCAAATAGTATTTAAAATACCTAAACCAGTGGCCCACTTCAAAGAATAGCTATGCAACTGCCTTACATCTCTGTGGTACACATCATGGATCTTGAGACATCTAATGCTTTATGGCATCCAACATCCAGAAAATATACAGCCTAATGTATTTCACTGGACATCAAGTAAGCATAACAAGGAAGAAAAAGAACAAAAACACAAATGAAAAAATTACTTTTTCTATAAACTCTACAAATTTTTAACTTGCAAACACTGTTACTGAAATAACTTTTTCATCCTGCAAATTTCATGCTGGCCACATAGTAACATGTGTATAATCCTAACAGTATAGCAATGTTCAACTTTCTACTTTCTGTACAATACCTTGTTCATCATCTGCAGACCCACATGCAGCTGGTATTCAATTTATGTGCATAAACATTTTCATGGTGTCCTATTCTCTTGTGTAGACACCAATCATCATGTATTCACATCACACATTATTCTCTTGCTTTTACAATGATTTTTGTTATCTGATTTGTATATGAATGCTTTCTTTGTTTCAGGGGACTCAACTGTTTCTACATTTTCCACTGGTTTAAACAAAAGTGCAACATACATTCAATATCACACATGTACCTTAGGAGTTGTACCTTCAGAAATTATTTCCAGACTTATGTCAATCCTAAGCCATAGTTCCTAACATTATTTGTCGGATGCTGCACCTAATGACATTTCACACTGCCCTATTTCACTTTTTTTCTGCTACTGAAATTACTACACAGCTTAACTTGACCAAATCTGTTAAAATGGATTGCCATATTCTCCTTGCATTTTCAATAAGGAAAATAGACTAAGCTTTCTGCACTCTTTTTTACATCTATTTACCTCTATGTAACCTCACTCAGATCATAATGCACATAAAGGAATTTATTTAGCTCAGTTCATCCAGCATATCTTTTGCACCTTACCATACTTGTTTTACCCACAGCAAATACTCATGGTCACAATGTCAGACACACTTGGCCTCTGCACTGCATTCAAAGCATCTACTCAGCTGCACACACAAATCACCAGAAATGTTTCTCTTATACCATGGATTGAGAATATACATTTTTCTCAGCTCTTTGCAATGCAAACTGGCAGCTACACAATATTCACAGTCGTTTGAATATTATATACTGCACCATGCCCAAACTCACTTGAATATCATAAACTACATCATATTCACCCATTTGAATATTGCACTCATGCAGATGCAATCTCACTATTAAGATGCATCTGAATATATGTATGCAATTCAGTACTGCACCGTATTCAGACCTACTTGAATATGCACTTGCATTCCCACATACAACAGTTCAGATTCACTCTCCTAGTGCCTAAAATGCTTACCTCCACCTTTCAATGTATATTGTTTGTGTGTACATTAAAAACCACATTAGTGTTCACACAGTCATTGTTTATCAGCTATCTCTCTTCAGAACATGTTAACATCAGTAGAACAGCCTATGTTTTGATTTTGCTTATTGTTATGAAGCCTACTATCTCATAGGGAAGTAATGTAACAGACCTATACTTTGATTCAAACATCAGATATGTTTTAAATCAGTAAATTCTTTGTAATTGAAGTTTTGGCCAGTTGAGTAGTGATATCAGCAAAAATCTGACCAATAAAATTATGACAAGCTTAGTGGATTCGTAACCATGGCCATTGCCAGTGACACATCAAAAGCACCCGTGCCGGTGACACGTTAAAGGCACCCGGTACACTCTCTGGAGTGGTTGGTGTTAGAAAGGGCATCCAGCTGTAGAAACCATGCCAAAACGAATTGGTGTCTGGTGCAACTCCTTGGCTTGCCAGTCTCCAGTCAAACCGTCCAACCCATGCCAGCATGGAAAACAGATGCTAAACGATGATGGTGAGAATGCTGTTGCATATACTTTAAACAATATCAACAATGCTAACTTGTTGGGTCATGATTCCCTCACCAAGTTGATATATTTATTGTAGTTAGTTTTCAGTTAGGTTCCCTGGGGGAGAGGCTAATTTGTCCCAATTAAGGTCGGATTTATTTTTGAAATTACACAATAAATACAGACAAAAACCATATTTGAGATGTATTTTATATTCTGTCTGCAACAATGCAAAGATTCTGAGTTGATAGTTTATCCCTGCTAAGAGAAAGAACTCTGCCCAATCTTTAAACAAAATGTCCAATGTTAACAGCCATTTGTTCATTACCAACCAAAGTACAATGAAAAGACTGTATTTTTAACAGACAACTCTTGTCATTTCTTTTTCTCTGTAACTATGAAAAGGAGATATGAATGGAAAGTGCATATATATATATATATAGAGAGAGAGAGAGATTCAGGTGCACATCTACTCTCAAAAAGAACAAAGAATATATCTATTAAATTGGCAGGAAACATTGGAAGAACAATATACAGGCGAGTCTTGAAGTATAGAGGAGGGAATGGGATAATTGATAATGACAAAAGAATAATAATCCACCATTTGTGTAGCTTGAAAGAGAGAAGCAAATAATTTAAAGAACTGTAAAGCTTCTTGAAGATTGGCATTTCGAATCAAAAATCAAGGAATTAAATAGATGGAAACAAAAAAGGTAATTAGAGGAGAGAAAAATGTATTTGACTAAAACTAAAATCAAAGTGCCATATAAAAAGTACCCAGTACACTCTGTAAAGTGGTTGGTGTTGGGAAGGGCATCCAGCTGTAGAAACCAGGCCAAAACATAATGAAGCCTGGTGCAGCTCTCTGGTTGGCCAGTCTCCTGTCAAACTGTCCAACTTATGGCAGCATGGGAAATGGACATTAAATGATGATGAAAGAGTATAAAATAAGATTAAAGAAACAAAATGAAGTTTACAATAATGAAAATACATAAGAGATTGTTTGTCAGATTTCAAATCTATATTAATTAAAAGGAATTTCAGTTATGAAAAAGAAGAAAAAAGAAACCTTAATAATAATTGTAGCATACAAAAGACAAACACACAAAAACAAATTTCCTAGAAACTGATGTAATTCAAGTAAAAAAAAAACATTGGTTTCAAAGTTTGGCACAAGGCCAGCAATTTCAGGGGAGGGGTAAGTTGATTAAAATCAACCCCTCGGCTCAATTAGTACTTCTTTTAATGATTCTGGAAGGAGGAAAGACAAAGTAGAACTCAGAACATAAAGATGGACGAAATACCAATCAGAATTTTTATCTGGCATGCAAACGATTCTGCCAGCTCGCAGCCTTATACAATTTAAAGAATATAATGAATCAACTAATGACTCCATATAATCAGTTAATGAGCGAGTGTTAAGTTTTCTTTGATGTTTCAATCTTTACCTGGAATAAAGATAAAGAGAATGTGTGGGTTGAGGTGTGAAGTGATTTATAATAATAATGGTTTCAGATTTAGGCACAAGGTCAGCCTTTTTGGGGGAGGGGTTTAGTTGATTACCTCAACCCCAGTGTTAAACTGGTACTTATTTTACCGAACCCAGAAGGATGAAAGGCAAAGTTGAGATGGACGAAATGCCACTAAAGCATTTTGCCCTGTGCACTTCCAATCCTGCCAGCTCGCCACCTTAAATAATAATTCTTTCTAATTTTTGCACAAGGTCAGTAATTTTTATGAAAGGAGGCAAGTTGATTATATGGACTCCAGTACTTGACTGATACATTAATTTTGGGACCCTGAAAGGGCAAAAGGCAAAGTTGACCTTGGTGGAATTTGAACTCAGAATGTAGAGGCAGAAGAAATGCTGCTAAGCATTTTGTCCAACCATGCTCACAATTCTGCCAGCTCATTTATAATAATACTGATAATGATTTCAAAATTTGGGACGAGGGAGTAAGTCTATTACAAACTGGTACTTATTTTATTGACCCTGAAAGGATGAAAGGCAAAGTCAACCTTGGTGAAATTTGAACTCAGAACATAAACGATTCTGCGAGCTCGCTGCCTAAATAATAATAATAATATTTTTTTTTATTAGCCACAGGGGCATAGATGAGAGGAATGTCAAAGACAGTCTACAATTTGGTGGGAGGGGTGACATAAAAGATGAGGAGAAAGAAATGGAAAAGACGATGAAATGAGATAAAAGTATGCAAGTGATATAATATGAATGATGGAGTCTTCCCGATACAAGAGAAACTCCAACTGGGGCTAATCAAGGAACCCCCCCCCCCCACAGATCCAGGATTACTCTGACCACCAAAGCCACAAGCCCTCACCCAACTGTTGTTCTACAAGCACATGTTTAGAGTAGGGCCGGCCAATCACGCTAACCAGTTTTGCTGCAGTCAACCAACTTTTGACTGAGAGGCAGCGCTTCCAGCCTCACTTTGCTTTCCAAGAGGAACTTAAAAAGTTAATGAGGGATTGAGCAAAGGAAGATGTCTTTCCTCACAATCTTTTCAGCCTCGTCCAGCACGCAAGCTCTTTTGCTAGAGCCATTAAACAGAGGAACACCGCTTTATTATAAAGGTGGGGTGATCCTCACGATGGATTCAGCCAATTCGTCCTACATGCAATAACAGCTGTTGCACATAACTCCACAAGTTAGCAATGCTTAAATAGTGCAAGATCGTGCAGTTTTATTGCTCTGCGCGCATCTTGGACTGTCCCGTGTTCCTCAGTAGCACTGCCAGGCCAGGGATTTCTCAAAGTTATCCATTTAATATCCGATAGGCGGGCTTCCTATGCGGGTTTCGGCAACTTCTATACTTATACGTTGTCGACTATTCACTAAATTTTGTTGATCCAAACGATGACAGTAACCATACAACGACTATAGGAGGGTGATGGATGCTTGCCAAGAAGGAAATTAGGCAACAATATTAGAAATCGTGAAGATCTATTCACGAATCTCGTTTCGTGCATCAACGACTGGGATGTTTGAACGGTTTTCATGTTATAGTAAATATATATTTGGATTGGATACATTAGTACGTCAGTGTTTATATGAAATTATGGGATATCACTTCCTGTTTGTATCGCAAAAGAGAATAATTTACTTTCACTATTTTACGGCAGTAAACTGCATATTAACCCCCAAAACTGTTATACCGAGACTACGTATGTCAAGCCAATACCTCTCGGGATATCTGTATAAACATTAATACAATTCAAGTAAATAAGAGAAAATAATAATGAGTGAGAGCAACTTTATTCAATATTTCTACAATGTTAGTTATACATAGGGAAATGTGATTGATGAAGAATAAGCTCTATAAATGATTTGAATGTAAAGCGATATTGTTTCAGTTTCACACTGCAGGGGAGATAACAACTTTGCTTTATTTTTATGAAAAATGTTGTCTCCCCTGATGTGAGAAAAACCGTCCAGAAAATTCGATTATTTTGAGATGCGATAAAGAGGAAAAAAAACAGCAAAAATATTCATTTGTTGACAAATGTCAAGTCTTTGCATAAAATATTCTCATTTTATTTCAATCAGTCTAAACTAAAATTCATTTCCTTCGCCCTATCTTGGTCCACATCACACAATTTTACTCTGGAATCCTTTGACAGTCAAATAACTTAGACTTTCCTAACTGAAAAGAGGCAACACAAATAGAAAACGACTTTTTCTTGAATAAGACAAGCCATTGTTTTTTTTACTTTATAATAAAACTAAGATTTGTCGTCCTTAACTAATCAGAAAATAGTTTATAAAGTAAAAATATGTATGATTCATTAATTACGAAATAGATAGTTCGATCTTAATGTTTGAATGAGTTGCCAAGACATTTAATAGTCATTTATCTAAAATATAGGAGACAGTATATACAAGGTCTCAAGCACACCATACTTAAGATTTAATTTCGATTTTTTCCACAGCTTCTTCTAATTTACTGTTATCGTTGTCAACTCCTACCTGTTGCTGTTGCTCTCCAGTTTTCTCTTCTGAAGTTTCCTCTTTTTCTCCTACAGCTTCATTCTTCTTTTCAAGCTCTTCAAATTGTTTTCGAAGCTGAGCACAAAATTTCTTATGCGTAGGGTAGCGTAGCTTCTGACAACGTTTGCTACAATAGTAGACCATTTTACAAGCAGAACATTTCTTTGTAAAGTCGATTTCTGCACAAGTTTCACAACTTACAGTGTCGTTCTTAAACTGTTGTCCATGAACACAGTTAGTGAGGACTGAAAAAGCAGTAGGATAGTCTCCAATGGCTACAGGAGACACAGTTCGCACAAATTGCAAGAAAAGATCCGACTCAATGTAGATAAATTCTTTCATAGACTGACGTATAAGCTTTTCGGGTTTTTCGGCAAACCCATCACTCTCTCTGCCTTTCACTAAACTCTTAATCCAACTATTAAGCGATTTTTCTTTTTCATTGTACGACTTGGCGATACTTCGGATCATAAAGGAGTAATAATTTACTTTGATAGCCATCACATCGTTCGTATCCTCACTTTTCATACTTTTCTCGCACATAATATCTAAAACTTTGTGTATCTTATCCGAATTTTCCAGAAGACTTGGACTATTTTCTAAACAATAAGAAACTTTTACCGGATGAAGATAAGAGTTGTTAAGCAGTTCTACGAGTGGCGCGACCAAAAATTTAGGAAGTTTCGGTTCTTTCTCCAAGCCTTGTGGTTTTGAGTAATATCCCACTTCATCGAAGCTGATAAAATTATTGATAGTTGAAACACATTTGTGATAACCAACAAAGGCTGCCATTTGAGCGGCTGTTCGATTGACACGATTCACGGGGTCAGTTTTTGCCCCAGCACATAACATCTTTCGAACAAGAGAAGGTTTACCTGAAAGAGCAGCAAACATGAGGGCGGTATAACTATCGATGTGATTGTTGGAGTTAACATCAGCCCCATGTTGTAAGAACAAGTCACACAAGTCGCTTCGTCCTTTGAATGCAGCATGTTGTAATAGTGTAGTTCCTTGGTCATCCAGGCAGTTTATACGTACTCCAGGTTCACTTAATAATTGCTTAATTTCTTCAAGTGAGGCTGAAGGTATTTTGTCAACGATTTCTTTCTCGGCGTCATTTAACTTCCTAGTAGGATTCAGAGCCATCTTTAAACTAATGCATATATTCTTAGCCTTAGTTTTGTATCCTTTTTTAAATGCACTCGAAAAAGAAAATTAGTAATAATAAGTCGATTAAATATTTAAATTTAGAATTTAAAAATACGACATTGAATTGTTGTAAATATTTGCAATACAATTTTCTGAAATTTCTCTTTATATTTACTTTTATTCAATTTTCCTGAGCGTTGATCCATCAAACCCCGTCAAATAATAAAAAACAGAGTCAACGACAACAATAGATATAATTCAAAAATGATATTCTCTAATGAAAGTCAAATGGAATTTAGGATATCAAAATGTCATTTTTTGCTTTGTATATCTTACCATTTCGTGAAAAAAATTCCTGTAAAAGGTAAAACAAGGGCATACTTACACAAGTGTGTGTGTGTGTGTGTGTGTGTGTCACGATTTTGTTTCCTCATAACTTTTCGAAAAATGGGTATTTTTTAATGAAATTTTCAACAAATACCTTTCAGAGTGTGTAAATTACGATTATATCAGAATTTGATGTGAAAAGGAAAATGGTGGGCTCACACACATCACATATATCCACAAAATGAAATTAGAAATTTCGAAAAGAATTGTGATATGTGTCAGTATGTATGTGTGCGTGCTCACCATTTTTCTGTTTTTTCTTCATATTAAATTACGATCTAATCGTAATCTACACACTCTAAAAATTATTTGTAGAACATTTCATCAAAAAGTAGTGGGGTTGGGGAAAACAAGTAATATCTTATTTCTCGTTATTTTCTCCCTACATGTTTGAAATTCATCATCATCATCATCATCCTTTAACGTCCGCTTTCCATGCAAGCATGGGTTGGACAGTTTGACTGGAGCTGACAAGCCAGGGGCTAACACCATGCTCCTGTTTGGTTTGGCTTGGTTTCTACAGCTGGATGCCCTTCCTACCACCAACCACATTTACAGTGTGTGCTGGGTGTTTTTAA
>JAOPUL010000002.1:19132821-19145932 GCA_027564515.1 Octopus rubescens | reverse complement strand
CACGCAGTGGGATTGAACCCAGAACCATGTGGTTGGGAAGCAAGCTTCTTACCACACAGCCACGCCGCATATATATATATATATACACACACACATATATACATATATATACACACACACACATAAATATTATATGTATGTGTGTGAGGAATTTCAAGATATATGTACACAAGAATGTAACTAACAAAGAATACTCACTGATTTCACACGGTGTCCAATCCCCATGATAAGTTTTCCCTTCTTTCTCATAGAATTAACAAATTCCATTGGAATCATGCTACTGTCATAGGCTTCACTGAACTGTTTGGCTGCTGCATCTAGTGCCCCACCAAAGCGGTCACCCTATCACCAGAAGAAAAAAGAAAAAATGTATGATGATAATGAGAATAATGACAGTGATGATGCTGTTGATGATGATGTGTGAATGTAATAATATACAATAGTACAATATACAATAGATGTGTGAATACTTACAATAGTAAGGAGTCCAGAAGCTAGAGCTGACACCAAATCTTTGCCTGCTCGTGTACAGACAATAGCATTGTGTGCTCCAGAAACAGCTGGTCCATGGTCAGCAGTCACCATCAGACACATCTCAATGAATTTGGTGGCATATTTTGGGAGTCTTGCAAGTTGAATAATTGAAAGAAAAACCTTTTTGAATTAGTGAGAGAAGGAATAAGAAGAGAAGGAGAGGAAAGAGAGGGAGTCAAGAGTAGAAAATAGGAAATATGATAAATAGAATGAGATCAGTTTAATAATATCAATAATAATAAAAACAATAATATTGAGCTGTGGAGACTGGTGGAAGACCAAGACAACAATTATTACTGTAGTAATTGGTGCATTTGGCACAACACCGAAAATGCTACTTAAAAGACCGAAAGAGATTGGAATTGAAATTCGCATTGTCCACCCGCAGAAAAGTACCATCCTATATTCTGAAAGGATTCTTGAAGAGACTTGTTGTCACCAAACATCAAGATAAAATACCTCCTAACTAAATTAGCATGCACTAATGTAATAATAATAATAATAATTATATCTAATTTATGTAGAAAGCCATTAATTTTTAAGGGAAGTGGAGCTTACCAGCGATACCATTAACTCCAGTATATGACTGGTACTTTTATTTTATTGACCCTCAAAAAGATGAAAGGCAAAGTTGACCTCAGTAGGATTTGAACTCAGAACATAACTAAGTGGAAAAAGACCATAAGGCATTTTTCCTTTGGCCCCTTAATAATTCTGCCAGTTAAGTACAAGTTATGAATTTGGGAGGCAGAATATTTTATTAGATCTTGATTAGTAATAACATTTTATTGTCCTCAGAAGGATGAGAAAGAAAACCAATATTAAGAGGATTTGAACAGAGAATATAACTTAGATATAACTTCAGAAAGTATTTTCTCTGAGAAAACCATTTGTGTAACAGCCGAATCAGGTATCTTTGATTCCTGACAAAAGCAAAAATAAACAAAAGCTATGAAAAAAATGGAAAGAATATAATTGAAATGTATTCTTACCGTCTTTGGAACCAGAGAAGGCTAAGGACACCACCGATTCCCAAATCTTCTTTAAAAATATCTGTGATTGGAGTTCCAGCATAGAGCAGCTCAGAACCTCGTTCATCACAAATGCTGGTCATAAAAGATGCAGGTTTACGAATCAAACCAAGTTCCTGACAAGGAAATGCAGAAGGTGGAAAATCAGTTGTAATAGTGACAAATGTTCATGAAAGGTAGCAGTAAGTAAAGGGTTCAGTGAGTGGGAACAAGTGCAATGAAATACTGAGTGAAGGGTTCAGTGAGTGGGAGCAAGTGCAATGAAATACTGAGTGAAGGGTTCAGTGAGTGGGAGCAAGTGCAATGAAATACTGAGTGAGTGAACTACAAATGAGGTTGAAAGAACAGGATCTTGCATTCACTTTAATGAGGAATCTTCCAATTATTCAATCAACGGAACAACCTATTTATTGTATTAACAGTATCATTAGATGAATATTTCAGTCTTTGAATACAATCTTGAGGCAGACTTAATGAAAAAAAGCTGGCAGCCTGTGAACTCCAGGTACAGTCCAATCAATAAGCCTCCAGTTTCTTTCTACCCAATCTCACCCTATGTGGTCACACAGTGGAATTGAAACCAGGACCTAGTGATTAGGAAGTAAAGTTCATCACTTGGTCAAGCTTGTATTTATAAAGAAGAAGAAAAAAAACACTCAAAATGTAAGGTGATAAGACTAATTGATTACTAAAATGTGACATTGGAATATAGCTAAAGAGGAAACGTTTAGTTGAAATGACATTACATGCTATGATAAAAGCCAAGCAACTGAATGAGTTGACCGGGGGGGGGGGGACTAACAAATGTTTGATTGATTGACCAAGAAAATTCAAAAATATTATAGGAACAGTATTTAAAACCTGGTCCAATAAACATCTGTGCTTCATTCACTGACAAAATATTTTCTTTTGTAATTATTTAGTTTCACACTTCCATGATTGTTCATATGTTTTCTTGGAACAAGTGTTTTTATGGTTATTTGTCCTCATACCAACTAATCCATTAAAGGTGGATTTACTCTGAAGTTTAGATTAAAAGTGAAGACATAACCCTTACAACACAGAGATCACACAAATGTCAATATTTAAATAGAGAACCTAAAGATTGATCATTAATTGAAAGCTCAACATCTGAAATCTTTTATAAAAAATCTCAACATCTGAAATTTATGACCAAATCATCAACATTTTAACCTTAGCAGCAGCAGCAGCACTGTAGGTTCAAAATTTCAATATTTTAGAAATTCAGAGATTGTAACAAATTTCATTTCATCAAGCTGTAGAATATCAAAAGAAATAATTATCCAAGAACCAAGGAGTAAATTTGACAGACCATCACACATGTTTGTGTAAATGAGATGCAAACTACATAGTCTTGAGTTCAATACTTACAGTTACCATTAAGTTGTACCCAAAGGAAAAAAATAAAACACTTTACTTGTTTCAGTATGTCAAGTATTTTACAATTTATTCATTCATTTATTTCTCGTAATTCAAACAAAATTATGTGTGGGAATATCTAGGGAGATGTTAATTAAACAGGATTATGTGTATTTAATTTTTGTTTGTTAATTGCCTCTGAGAAGTATTTATAAGGAAGGAGAACTTGAGCCTTAACATAGCAACATTCTTGAACAGAAATATCAAACTGTTGTAATTTAACTCAAATGGGGGAATTGAACTGATGACAGTAAGTTAATGAAAACTTCATCATTTTGAAGTATCTATGGGGGTGAGTCATTCATTTACTACACCAGTGATAAGATATGATTTATAAAGAGATATAACCATGACAACTCATCTAACGATGATGAATCATTCTTATTGTTAAATGGTAGGAAGTGCTTCAAGCAGTTAAAACACTCGTCCCATTCAACAAAAATATTCAATTTACTTATTTTGAAGATTGGGAAATATTTCCTTTACATTCTCTAAAAATCAAAAGAAATTTATTTAATCAACAATTAAAACCACAAAGCCAGTAAGATAAATGGATCAAATGATAATTAAGTAGGATTGAAGCATCCTTAACATACCCTAGCCCATGCATAATCCATTGGTACAGTTGGAGGGGCCCGTTCTGGATCTGGAATAATAATACCTTGGCCAACAAGATTTTCATACACTTTCCTTTAGGGAAAAAGAAAAAAAAAGAAAAGAAATATATAGAGAAATGTATAAAATTAAGTTCATGTGTGAAGTGTGGATGTATTAGTTTTAGGGTTTTAATAATAATATGTCCAGCCTGAACATATAATAATAATATAATAACACTTACTTTATAAGTGTTCCAAGTTGATCAAAACTGTTAGGAACATAAGCCCCAGCTTCTAGAAGGGCTTTGTTTTTAGCAACAGCTGTTTCTCGGTCAGCATTAGCACAAGAACCGGCATGACCAAATTGAACCTAGAAAGAAAGAAAACAATTTAGGTTAACATAAAAGATAACTTCACAAGATTTATAAGAAAATCCCACAACTATTAATAAATACACATAAGGAATAAATAATAATATCTACAGGGAATGAATAACTAATTATTTATTAAGTAGAACTGATTAAAAATAGAGATTTAACTTGTATCAATGAACAAGATGTATGTTATTGATCACTGCTGATCAAACTGTAGAAGATATTTCAGTGAACAACAGAGGAGATCATTAAATATAAACACTCAATCAATACACATTAAAGATGAGAAAGTTGAAAAGTATTTCAATAAAATTGAACACAATAAAAGACGGCTCAGTTCACACACACACACACACACACACACACACACACACACACACACCAATCATCAGCATTGTTGTGACCATCATCATTTAACATCCATGTTCCATTCTGGCATAGGTTGGATGGTTTAACAGGAATCTGATATGTCCAAAGATTGCATCGTGCTCCAATGTCTGCTTTGGCATGGTTTCTATAGCAGGATGCCCTTCCTAATGCCAACCATTTCTTAGCACATATTAGATGTTGTAGAGAAGAATGTGAGTGCAAGTTAGAAATAACAACAGAGTCACCCTCAACAAGAAATATATAAATTATTGGCACAAATAGAAACTGAATGCTTTCATTAATATTTATTCCATAAAGTTTTTTTGACAATTTTTCATTCTTAGAATTGCATCAGCAATATAAGATATATATTGAATACAATGATGATGGTGACACACATTCGTCACTCATCACTCTCTCTCCATCATCATCCTTTAACGTCCGTTTTCCATGCTGCAATAGGTTGGATTACACACTCACACATATATATATTATATATATACATATATACATATACACATATGTATATGTTCATATACATATATCCCCACCATCATTTTACATGTGATTTTCATGTTGACATGGGTTGCATGGGTGGCCACAGTTGGATTCAGCATGTATTGAAGGGGTAGCACTCATCTAAACTGGGTTGGAGGGAACCTCATCTCACATCTCACTTTTGGCTCTGTTTCTATGACTGAATTCCATTCCTAGTGTTGGATACCGTTTCCTTTGTGGCATGCACCACCAATACAGAGGAATCAGGTCCCTGACAAAGCTGAAGAGTTCTTTACAGAATATAAGGGCTGTGTTTTTGTGACAGAGAGAGAGGGGGGTGGGGGACATGGTGTCACAAAAAGGAAATCCACAATCCCCACCCATGTGTCTGCTTGCTCAGCAGCCTCTTTACCAAGTGAAAAGCATGAGTGACAGTGGGGGAGACTCAATATTCTGAGATTGGTATTTCTATATTCAAAGCAACCTCACTGAGATGACAGGGAGGCGAGAGAAGTCTATGTGATCTAGAAGATAGAATGATGACAAATGCACAAGTTGTGTGGTGCAAAAGAAATATGAGTATGGTGACAGAGTGACAGGAGGGGAGGGGGTGGGGGTAGAGTAAACTGGATAGAAGTGGTCCTGTGTAGTCACTTACATATAAGTGATGAGGTGGGCCAAAGGGGGCCATGTGTAGAGATGAAGGGAAAGTAAATGGGACATGTATTAGTGAATGAATCAGAATAGGTGTAGTGGCAGCTTTAGTTACACAGACTGGGAACAATGTATGGTGAAGAGAGGAGGTCCATTCTCATTGTCAGTCATGCCAGAAACATAGAAGAGTGACAACTGAGGAGAAAGTGACCAAGAGAGAAGCAATAGGCATAGGTGAAAGAATGTTATGTATGGTGAAGAAAAGCAGGAGTGAGGCAGTGCAATATGTGCTGAACAAAAGAGAGATCTGCTGCTATTCTTAACCAGATCAACTATATAAACAGCAGCAGCAGATTTTCTCTTCTGTTTGTGATTGAAATGAGTAATAGTAACAAGGGTAGCGGAAGCAAGAGAGATATGTATGACAATGGTGTGGGCAATAGACAGAGCTACATGATAGGGATGTGTGTTGCAAGGGACAAGAGATAGAAAGGGCTTGTGATAGAGATACTACAGGGTTGTGTGTGTGTGTGTGTGTGTACATATTTGGAATAAACTAACATTCACTACAATAGTTAGTAAACTATATTTATTAATTTATATATAATACTATTGGTGTTTTAATTTGTGAATGTTTATAAAGTTATCCTTCATCTATTTAATTAAAAGAAATGACATGAAGATAAAATCAGATAAAATACCTCTGAGGTAAACATTTGAGCGCATGTGCCAATACACCAAGCCACAAGGGGTTTGGTGATTTTACCAGCCTTCATAGCTTCAATTACTTTGTATTCTTCAACACCACCAACCTAAGGAGAAAGAAAAGCTTTATATAACAACACACAGATGGATAGATTTTTATAGATCTCATATGAGTTATTGTTAAGAAAATTATAATTCTCTTAAATGTCAATCGATACTCTTAACATGTAAATAGTTTGTAAAATAATTATCTTTTTAATTAAATGGATGTAAAAATTTAAAGTTTTACATGAAACAATAATATTAAGAATTTTAAATTACTGCAAATGTAAATATTATATTTAGAGTTGAAATTGGTAAATATAACACTAAGTAATGCAAATATATAAGCTGATGAGGATAATGAACTGGTTGAGATATAAAAGCATTGTGATATTCATTCTAGTTATCTGTGCTCTCACTTCAAATACTGCTCAGTCAAACTTGCCTTTCATCATTTTGGATCAATTAATAAAGTACCAGTGTTGTGCTGGTACTAATTCTCTCTCTCTGGAAGAAATCAGCTGCAGTCTGATCAGGAGAGGGATAAACTCTGGCAATTCTAAAAAATTACCCAAAACATGCCATATATCATGATGGCACACCTGTGATTCCATCAAAAGTTTGAGGACCCAAAGCAAGAAAAATATAACTAAAGTTAGTCTGCACTACCTAATATAATAAATAACTGATGATGATATTATCACTGATCAACAGTTACTTTATCACCACACAATTTATCATCTATTTCTACATCCATTCGTTTTATGGTAATATTATAAAGTCAAGTCAAACACGTATATATATATACACACACACACACTCAGATGATCTTCAAAAAAAATTCTTAAAAGTCTTGAGATTACCTCTCCCAGGAGAACTATCATCTTCACATCCTCCTGTTCTTGATACCGCATTATATAATCAGGGAATGTTGTGCCAGGATATCTAAACAAAGAAAATTACATTTTGAAATAAAAATCCACTCAGTTTCAAAGTAAACTTAAATCATATTTATTTTAATCTAAATTAAACAAGATTTAAATGATTTCCACTTCTAAATATGGACATTAAACTCAGTTGAAAATGGAGAATCAGATCTAAATTACTGCACAACACACACATGCGCGTGCGTGCGTGTTTGTGTGTGGGCGTGCACACGCAAGAGGGATATGGGTAGGTGTGTCCTTGTTCACATAAGTTACATTATTAAGAGTTAAGCAGAGAATTAACTTTCTTAATGTCATGTTAAAATGATTAAGGAGTTAACAAATTGACATGGTACCAACAATTTGTCTACTTTCATAGTAACAGTTGCCAAACATTCCAAAAAAAGAAAATTTTGCAAGTGAAAAGTATCGATTGTCTCTGTAAGAGGAAAGAACTGGTAGCATTGATCGACCAATTAAAATATATTAGAAACAACTTTTTGAGAGCTCTCCACCCCTCTATAGACAGGAACTCATGTTAGAATGAAAGGAAAGATATCTTGTTACCAAAGAATGAATTTCTGTTTTTATGTTCTTAACAACAAAGTGAAAAGTAATTTAGCCATGGATATTTTCTCACCTGTCTCCACCAATTGCAACACCTTCATAGACTCCATTTGTGTTTAATGCAATGATATTATTCAATTCATTTGACATCCCACCTGAACGAGACACATACGCTACACTGAAAATAAAAAGATTAACAACATTTAATGATTCTTTTACACAAAAGATCATTAAAAGAAAAAGAAAAAGCCAAATATGTGACTTGATCACAATTTTTTTGTTGCAACCAATTCATTTAAGTCTCTAATTCCGGTAAGAAAGGCATGAATGTTACATCATCTCATATAATAATTATTTATTACAAGAGCATTGAGCTTTAGATTTATAAACAATGATATAGGTTAGTGACATTCATGCCTTTACCAAAGAAGAAGAAAAAGAGGAGTTTCAAATTAGAATTAAACCCAGGCTGCCCTATACACTTGTGCCATCTCAACAACAATGAAGCAATGACTATAAAGCAAAATTGATCTCTTCAAAGAATTATTCAGTCTTACCTGCCAGGTCTGTGGAGTTTTGAAGACAAAATGTTATCCAGCATTCCACCTGTATTTCCAATTTTGAAACAACCAGGTTTCACTCCACCAACCTATTTCAAGGTAAAAGGGGAAATAGTAAAAAGGAAAATATAGAAACACAGCATACAGTACACACACACACACACACACAAATAAGTTGCAATAATGAAGTCAAACTAATCATTTAATTCATATGTTTCAGGTCTGCGTAATATATAATAGAAAACGCATCCATTACATAAACATATTAAATGATTTCAAAAATATCACTATTTGGTTTGACTTCATTGTTACAACTAATACGACTCAATGCAAGTATAAACTAGCTGGGCTTGACTCCACTTATGTAGAGACTCTAAAAAGAATTTAGAGTAGTTTGTTATACTTGACTCGAGTCAAAAATTCTGGTATCATGCACCGCTTCTTAGCGTAAGATGATATATATATCATCATCAACCTTTAACATCTGCTTTTCCATGCTGGATTGGGTTGATATATATATATATATTATATATATGCATGCATACTATATAACAGAGTATACAATAGAAATTAGGAGATGCTACCAATACTAAGATCTGGTATTTTCAGGCATTTTTATGGTAAGAATGAACCATATATATTCTCATTCATTGCTAGAAACTAGATTTTTTTTTTCAACCAGATATAATTGTGTGTCTTGAATACCATTATATGATAGAGTACCTTATATTCCATAAAAGGTAAAAATTTAAATAAGGGATTTCAATTAGTTCATTCCTTATATTCCATATACCAAATAGTATGTCTTATACACCATTATATGACAAATGTAATTGATTCTTGTTGATTAATTTCAACAGTAAATCACTGGTAATTCTTAATCCCCCCCCCCCAATGAGATGAATGCAAATGTCATATTTAGAGTTACTGGGTATTTAATTTGGTACCCTACCATTTTTGACACCTTCTACAAGGATCAAGAAGAATCTCTAAAGTTAACACAACAGTAAACAATGTAACAGACTGCTTCTGCAGAAGTAATCCTAATTGTCAGGTTTTTCATGGAAAAGGATTCTTACTGATGGATTTGATATAATTAATAATAATAATAATCTGCATAGTGACAACTGTTCGTTTTTTTTACATCTGTTTTTCCATGCTAGCATGGGTTAGATGAATATATTATTGAGGCATTGTTTTACAGCCAGGTATCCTTTCTGTTGCTATTGTGTAACTGTTCTTAAACAGTACTTTATTCCACACGTTTTTGAAGACAGAAAACCAGCAGATGACCTATTGATAAGGAAAATGATTACATCACCATAAACTGCAGCTGAGTGATTTGGGGAGAAGTGCAAGTGTCAACAAACACACACACACAGACTTGTGCACATGCATACACAAACAGGATTTTTTCAGTTCCCATCTACCAAGTCTACTCACAAGTCTTTGATTGGCCCAAGATTTATAACAAAAGATGCCATGCAGTGGAGTTGAACCAGAAAGCATGTGGTTCCAGTAGCACAAAAATCAATTCTAGAGAATGGATTCAAATTATAACCAGGTCAATATTTAGTGCCATTACACCTGACAGAAATACCATAAAGAAATAAAACTACTACTACTACCAGAATGACATTGTAAGGTAAGTGTGAGAGGTTGGATCTGGTCAGGTTTAACATAAAGCAGGTAGAATATTTGGGCCAGATATGGTTGGTTTAAATGCTAAAGGGTTAAAGAGCACACACACACACACGCTACAGTTTGGGAAATTCTGGCAAAGGAAGCCATAAAAAAAAAAACTTTCTAATTTCAGTTGTAAATTTCTCTTAAAAATGAAAAAAAAAAAAAAACAACTACTGTTGCAGGGCCAATTATGCATACATCTTTCTTGTTAGCTTCCATGATTAGTTGTCTGGTGAGGTTTTCAGGAATACCTTCAGCAATAATTGCAATTGTTCGTATCTATAATGAAATTTAACGAATAAAACAAATATTAACTGAAGGAATAAAATACAATAAATATATTAAAAATTGCTGGAGTGATTTTGATCTTAAGTCCGTTTGGTTACGGTTGACCTGGGGTTAAACAACAACAACCTCTTCAGGGGAGATAACTTTACTAAACCTATGTTACATAACTTGCTTTTCTACCAGGTCGATCGTTTTACTGAAATTTTTTCTTTCGAGTTAAATACAAACTTTATGCTTCTAATTAACAATTGCTCTTGTCTGCTTTAATTAATGTCTGCTTTAATTAATGTGGATGAAATATGAGAGATGTGCTTTGAAAGTAACATTTCAAACTTTTTTTACTGTAATGTTTGCAAAGTAATCAACCCTGAAATATTTTATAGTTGAATGAAAAATCTCAAAAAGTGTAAAAATCATGATTTATAGCCAAGGGAAAGCATAAAGCAGCAAATGAGTGATGCTAATGAACGAGTGAAAAGACCTTTTAATTAAAGCTACCATCCATAAGTGAAGCTAAAATTGCTTTAGATATTTCCTCTTTAACAACCTATTATATTTCTTTACTTCATTGAGTTTTACTGATCTTGTCAAACATATGTTTTGTGGTGGGGATTTGTCTCTCCGATGGTGATATGCTGCTTTTTGCACCAAAAGCCTTTATCAGAGATTTTCTCATGGTAACTACCACAGTAAAGTTTGTTCTAACAGAACATCCACGTTCTATCATTGGGGATAAATATTATCCCTGGGGATTATATTTAAAGACTTATTTAATATCCCATACAGTGTGTAGTAAATTTCAGTGAAGCATTGCAGCTAGCAGATTCAATAGGTTTCTGATCTGCAAACTAATGGGTCAATGGCTTGTACCTTTTCACCAAAACTGTTTCTATATCCATTGTTATGATGAATTACTCAAAGTAGAAGACACAAAGCCCATGACATTTGTCAGCTGTCCAACACTGGTGAAATCAAAACTACTAGTGGTGGTGGTGGTCAGTGTGAATATCTGTAGGGTGGATGTTAGGGAAAAATGTGACTGAAGGTTGAGGTTAGGGTTTGGGAAAAGTGTTTAATATGGAATCTCATGCATAAAATTGGAAGCGATGAGTGTGTCAGGTGGTCCTAGATGAAGAGAATATTTGGTAGAAGCCATTGTCGTAGTGAAAGGAGAGAGAGAGAGAGCTAAGACAGGAAAAAGCAAAATTATGAACAAATAGTTGAAGTATGTTAATGAATCTTTATCATTCAATCAAAATACTACTCTACCCCCACTATATATATATATATATATCAGCGGATCATATATCTGAAGAAGCACACTCTAATATATTAGAGCAGAAATATCTTTAATATATATATATATATATATATATATATATCATAATAATGGTGTTTTACAGGGCACATTATTATTATTATTACCATTATTATTATTGAAGGTGGCGAACTGGCAGAATCGTTAGCACGCTGGGCAATATGCTTAGCGGCATTTAGTCCTTCTCTAGGTTCTGAGTTCAAATTCCATCAGAGTCGACTTTGCCTTTCATCTTTCTGGGGTTGATAAAATAAGTACCAGTTTAACACTGGGGGGGTCGGTGTAATCGACTAAACCCCTCCCCTGAAATGGCTGGCTTTGTGCCTAAATCTGAAACCATTATTGTTATTATTTAAGGCGGTGAGCTGGCAGAATCATTAGCATGCCAGACAAAATGTTAAATGGCATTTTGTCCGTCTTGTGCTTATAGTAGAAAGAATTATTATTATTATTATTATTGCTGTTATTGTTTAGTCTTAGATTCAATGCTAAGAATAGTGATTGACAATGTACTTATGATTCTTTCCTTCGATACATTATTTCCATGTGTCTTACCATCCCAGTTTGCCTAAGACATCAATTGACATTTTGTAGATGTCTCTAAATAAAATTTATGAGCCATACTACGTTTCCTGATAACTCTTTCTCTCTCTCTCTCTCTCTCTCTCACACTCACACACACACACACCACACACACACACGAGTGGTGGAAGATGATGGACCTGATCAGACAAAATACCTTGTGGTATTTTGATTACTTCCTTTTAAATTATGTGAATATTTATTTGCATTCTGCAACTAAAAGAAAATGGTCAAGCCACAAATGGTATTGTCTCTTGTCATATACCTTTTTTTTTCTATTGTTTATATTTTTACCTGTTTCAGTCATTAGACTGCAGCCATGCTGAGGCACCAGCTTAAGGAATTTTTAGTCAAATGAATTGACCCCCCAATACTTTTTCTTTCTTTTAAGCCTGGTTCTTATTCTATCAGTCGCTTTTGGCAAAACACTAAGTTACAGGGATGTAAACAGACCAACAGTGGTGGGAGAAACACACACACACACACACACACACACACATATATATATATGATGGTCTTCTTTCAGTTTCTGTCTACCAAATCCACACACAAGGCTTTGGCCAGCCTGAGGCAATAGTAGAAGACACTTGCCCAAAGTGCTATGCAGTGGGACTGAATCCTGAACCATGTGGTTGGGAATCTAGCATTTTACCACACAGCCACTTGTAACAAACTGTCCATTATCTCCTCACTTTTGAAGATGAGTGGATTGAAAAACTTCCTTTATTTGAAAACAGATAAGGCTAGCACCAGAAAGGGTATCGGACTCAAAAAAAGAAAAAGAAAAAAAATCTCAATAGTATTTACTTATCTAATCTATGCTAGCATGAAAGAAAAAAACATATGAATGACTAAATACACACACACACACACACACACACACACACACACACACACACACACACACACACACACACACACCCCACAAAACAAAAATATTA
>JAOPUL010000002.1:19122406-19132721 GCA_027564515.1 Octopus rubescens | reverse complement strand
CACTGTGCAGCACTTATTTTTCAGTTGTTAAAACCATATTGGGGTCGAAATCTAAAATACAAAATACGATTAGAAAAGTGCATAGTGGCTTTCCGAACACGCTGTATGTATGTGTGTGTGTGTATGTAGTATATGTATATACATATGCGTGTGTGTGTGTGTGTGTGTGTACAAGGTACAACCCTGTATCGTGAGGTGTGACTGAAGTAGTAAAGGGTTATGTCCCTTAGATATACAATCTGCATGCGACTTAGAAATGAGATGTTGAGAAAATTGATATTATCATTATTGTTACTTATTATAATATCGCCACATTTGTGTTTCTGGGGGTAAATTCGCTATGAGATTCGGTGAATGGAATTGTCATTCTCTGGAATCTAAACAGAATGCTCTCGTAGAAAATCGCTAGATGAATTTAAATATATTTTTAACACAACATGGAGTTAATTCTTCTTCATGATTTTCTTTACTAATTACATGAGCGCTGCCCCTAATAATCATTTATATAGCTATTTGATTATGTGTGTATGTAAGTATATGAAAGACATATATGTGTGTGTGTGTACGCACATTCGACTGTGTGTGACATCAAATCTGTCAGCTCTTTAGATACATGTATCCTACAAATCATTTATAATATAACTCATTGTGGACACAAAAAGTCTTCAAATCAGCAAGGCATCTCATATACAAATATACACACACATATATATGCATACATACTTGCATTTATATATATATTCACACACACACAGAGAAAAATATCTATATCCATGTGAAGTATTCTTTTTCTGGTTTAAATATATCCAGTCTTGTTTACTTTTTTGCAGTGTGTGTGTATATATATATATATATATATATATATATATATATACACACACATGCACACGCATGCACATTTGTGTGTGTGCATGCATAAATTTGCATGAGAGATAGAGAGAGAGTTGGTCAAAAGTCACAAAGTAAAAAAAATGTAGTTGATGCAGCATCTAAAGCCACCAGTCTATGCCCACAGATTGCAATATGCAGTCAGACTTTGTGACATTTTGCCCATACCTGTAATATATATATATATATATACATACATGTGCATATATATTTATATGCATATATTTTATGTAGTTGGTTATGTCCAGTCAGGAAGTTACCATTGATTTCATGTCTATTATTGCTCTTAGCAATATAGGCGACTAATCAAGCCCACTTGCTAGAGGCACGTAACCTCTTTACTAAGAGAGGTGTATATATATATATATATATATATATATAGATATACATAATGTGCATATGTTTATATAGATATATACACTTCCTTATACAAATATCTGGCTATATATATATATATATATGCATTTGGGTGTGTGGTAGTTGACTTTTGTAGAAAGCTCGTTTTATCCTTCCACCTACCCAATATTGATGACAGCCTACCCCTCCATATGAGATGTTCTGTATTCATAATCTAAGGTGTGTGTGTGTTTAAAATCCAAGGTACCACCATGCACACACACTGACACATGCATATACGCACACATAGACAGAGGCTGTGAAAATTATTAAACCATTTTGAGAAAAAGTGGACACAATTAGCACCAGTTGAGTGCTGAAATATTTCGTAACTTAAACGAGTTTAATCTTTCCTTTTTAGTTTTTAAAGAAACCCCATCTACAGTGTATATATGTGTGTGTATGTGTATATATATATATATATTTATTATTTAAAACAGTTTGATTCGACTCCATGCGATTTACCAAATCAGTAATCTAAAGCCTGAAAGTGACAGGTTTCTGTTAGAGGCCTGCAAAACTTTAAGTCGCATGGAACTGAATCAAATTGTTTGAAATAATACATGTAACTCCTACTAAGTATGTTTGGTGCCCTTTTCTTTTGTTTGTCCACTCGCTCATGTGTGTGTGTATATATATATATATATATATATCTCAGCAGATCATATATCTGAAGAAGAAGCACACTCTAATATATTAGAGCAGAAATATCTTTAATAAAATTCGTTATATTGATCACAGAATAACCATAGGTTTTGCGTCTCAAGAAACTCTCAAATGTAAATCAGAGTTGAGCTTCATAGGAGATCGCAAGGAGGGGACGTGGTATTGGATTTAGTTGTGTCAGAGATATGAAGGGACACAGCAAAGACAATGGTTTGTCTCAAATGGATCAAGTGAGTTACATATTTTTTGCCAAGAGCTACTTGGCAGATATACAAGTCCCCATTTAGTAAAGTATTTTGAGGGTGTGGAGTTATTGCCCTGGAGAACAGTAGAGACATGAGATAAACTTCGGGTTTTTTATATATCTTTGACAGATTTGGAGAAAGCAGATTCTTTATGGATGCAGAACAAAGTTGGAATATAGAGTGTAGTGTGGAAAGCAGAGAAAAGAGTTTAATATAAATTAAGAGATTTGTGTCTGACAGAGGATTACAAAATATGAATGGATGGGGTCCATGTTGCACCAAAGTACTTTGTTTTTATTTTTTCATTTGACTTCATTGTTTATATTTGGAGTAGTTTCAACAGAGAAAATGAAAAAGTACAAGTAATATCTAAGTATTACTGATCCCTATAAGCAACCTATGTGGAAGTTACAAACTGAAGGACACAAGATTATACTCAATATAAGAGAGCAGCTTTACAAAGCATTATAAAAACCTGTCAAAGCTGATGGCAGTCATCCACTGAAAAATTTATTTCTCTTATACTTTTTGATAAACATCAAAAAAGGCAAAATCAGAACCAAAACATTAAGATATTGATTTATCCTTAACCAGAAGACTTGGTCCAGCTATTTACAACAAAGAGAATTCTGTTAAAGTATCTAAGGCCAAGTAGTGATGTTAAACTGACTTGTTTAGTTCCCAAACTTAACAAGATCTAAATAGGTAACTTTAGAAGTAAATTCAACCACAGCCAATAATGAGAGTGTGTATAATCAATAATGTTACCTTAGAGTGTAGGGAATAAATTACACCAAGTGTTTAGTTTTGACACCAGGGATTGATCAGGCTCTCTTGCCTTAGATACATTACATGAAAATAGTTTTTCCCTGTTATTCAAACAGTCCAGTTGGAGTACAATATTATCATCACCACAAAAGATCTGAAACTAAAGTCCAGCAAATGAATGTGATTTTAACCTGAGGGTAGTTGAGAGTTTCCATTGTACTTTCATAAGCCGAACGTAGAGATGCAAAATTCACCAAGACATCAGCATGAGGATGTTTCTTCATGACGTCTGCCATATTCTTGTAAACTAAAAAACATTAGAGAAAAATATTGACATGTTTATTGATATAATAAAATATATTCAAATATTTATCAAAAAGTACAAGAGAAAAGAAAAACAAGGGCTTAATTTATTCTGTGCCATCAAAGATATAAACACACACACACACACATACTCATAACTAATTACTGTTGTTGCCTGAGGACTATTAATCAAGGATCAAAGTAGCAATGGAGGTAATCACCAGCCGCAAACTAAGAAATATAGTTTACAACATTTTACACACACACACACTCAGCTAATTATGGGTTAAAAGAATGGTAGTGGGTCATCAGCAAACTATAAATGCAATATAATATAGATGTGTGTGTGAGGGGGTGCATGGCTTAGTGGTTAGGGTGTTGCACTCATGATCATGAGATTGTGGTTTCAATTTCTGGACAAGGTGATGCATTGTGTTCTTGAGCAAAACACTTCATCTTTCATTGCTATGCAGTCACTTCGGCACCTGACGTGTGATATACCATGCTAATCAGTTAATGTACACTACAAACTTTTGATCACTATAAACAAGTCATGTGTGTAGGTTGTTCAGCAAAAACTAAACACTTGTATGTTAGCTTCGATGAGAGATTCAATCACACACACACACACACACACATATATATACATACATACACACACATATACAACTAAAAACCAGTAACTGAAATGTATGACAAAAGTAATATGCTATGCTTTATTTTCCTTTTTCTGTCATTTTTAAGGTAAAGATTAATCAGAAATAAATTAGTTTGTAGCAACATCTCAATGTCTTTGAAATCAGTTGTCGTCAATCAATATTTGTGACATGTTTTCTTAGAGATTAATAATTAAAAACAGGACATTTCTTCACAGAAACATTATATTCCTTCAGTATCTTACAACAAGTGAATATTTTATCAGCCAACATCTTCACGAGCATCTATTTTCCAACTAGAAATATACCAATTAGGTCTTTTCTCTCTAATTGTAGTGTTTGTCATTGGGAACCATAACAATCAAGTGTTGTAGCTTAATCCAAAGTCATCTTTCATCAACCAGACCTTTCTAAAATAACTTTCCTTACATAAGACAGGAGAAATTAAGCTGCTATTTTCAGCAATTTAAACAGAGGCTTGTTGATATGGTGTCAGTCACTGTAAACTATTCCTGGTGATGTGATACATGTTAAACAAGGTAATTAACTTTCCTTTGCCACGCTTACCTGTCAGTAAAACAGGTAAGAACAGCTAATTTAATATAATATTCGTTAGGCTTTTTCATTGATACAAGAGCTAAATGAAGAGATCAAATGGTCTGAGTAAATTTTCAATGACTTTTTACACACCTACTTGATATTAAAATAATATTTAATTCAAGATATATATTTCTGGTTAGAAAAGTAAGTTTAATGTCTAAATGTCTGAGATGTGGTGTTGTTAATAAGATTGTAAGTTTACAGGCCTTTAACACTCCTCTTGAGAAATGACAGATTTGTTTTTATATATTTACATCTAAACTACATTTCAATTGGTTTTATCTCCAATCATTGCCGAGTGTCTTAGTCTTGGCTGTGTACAGAGACAGGGATTAGATTCAATTTAGGAACTGTTACTACTCTAAGATTAGAAATAAAGGTTTTTAATTTAAATCCTGTCTGCAAAACACACACACACACACACACACACACACAGTATTATATCGGAAATATATCCAATAAATTCCATTTTATTGGAGCAGATTAAAATTAGAGAGTATATAAGCCATTTGGTGATAAAAAACAATTAGAAAGCAAACATTTCAATGATTCTCAGAATGAATTTGGTAATTGCAGTTGATGACAATAAATGTGGAATGTAAATATTGAAAATTGTTTCATTATTAAAGATGAGATTAATTAAGGATTTACTGAGAATGTGTTTCTATAAAAGAACTTACCAGGGATGAGAATTTCTTTGTGGCCCCAATAAAACTTCTGTCGGTGATCACCACTAGAAAAAACCAAAACAATACTATTGATGTGTGTGTGTGAACAATTGAATTCAGAACACTGATATGAACTGGAAACTACCAGGCTCTATTTGGAAGAAGAATTTACAGTCAACAGACTTGATTCTACAAGGTAGGATTTGAACATAGATGTGAAGGAACTGAACTGGATTCTTGTGATATTCATGTATTTCTCAATCACATTAACACAGTAAGACAAGTGAAATGATGGCGATGATGATACTGCTGTACCAATCATTAAGACACTCCACTGTACAACAATGGAGTATGCAGGTATATTACATGTACCCTACTGGAATACCTGGTGATTTTATGCCAGGTGTTGACAGGCCAAAATATGATAGAGGAACAAGCACAGGTTGTTTTGATATTCAAGAGATACATAGCTATCCTGTTATATATAAGAGTAGGTGAGGGTAGGTAACTGGAAAGAAGAAGACAATCAAGGTGGGGATGAGGTGTCAGGGTGCAGTCTAAGGATACAAGAAGGTGAGATAATATGGATAAAGAATTGGGGAGGGTGGTTAGATAAGTTCATTAGAGTGTGAGGGGAGAGTGAAAGTGACAGTTAGTGATGAGGGTAGAAGTGAATGGAATGAATGGAACTAAGGTGGAGGTGTGGTCGATGGTAAATATCAGAATGAGGTGGGAGGGGGAGAAGGTGATGAAAAACAGGAAAGGAGGAGAATATAATAAACCTGTAAGTAAATCAGAATATAAGAAATTTGTTTCCTATCAACATGGTCTCAGGTTCAGTCCCACTGCGTGGCACCTTGGGCAAGTATCTTCTACTGTAACCCTGGGCCAACCTGATAGAATCTGTTGTGATTGTGTGAGAATGACTGACACCTTACCTTGACATCACAAGATAGTTATAGAGTGCACCATTGTGCACGGTGTCTGTTTCCAATCTTCAGTAAATACAAGTGAGAGTTGGTGACTGGAAGAGCATCCAACCCATACAAGCATGCATTAATGATGAGAAAGAGAGAGAGAGAGATTAGTACATATTCTCATTTTAGGTCTACTTTCCATGTTGGAATAGGTTGGACCTGTCATCATCCCCTGAGTCACCCTCTACTGGGACCCACTGCTCCCATAAGCAGCTGCTTGTACATATTATTTGGCCTGGTTTCCCTGGTTGGATGCTTTTCCTATTGCCAACCCCTTTACAGCATGTACTGGGTTTATTTTCTCATAGTACCAACACTGGAGACATTGAATAGTCTGCACCGAGACAGGACAAGAGGGACTCCACAACCACCCTACACTTTCTCTGCTCATTCAACCAACCCCTTCACAGTGGGTAAAGTAGGGGGGGGGGCAATGCCTTATACATAGTATATGTAGAAAGTGGTCAGAAATACCATGTAGACCGAGCGGTGGGAAATGAGAGGGAGGCTAGAAAGGAGTGTTTGAGAGAAAGAGAGAGAGAGAGATTACATTAGAAGGACCAGAATGGAGAGTGGAAGGAACAAGAGTATGATGGGAAGAAGGCAGGGATATATATCATCATCATCATCATCATCATCATTTAGCATCTGTTTTCCATGCTGGCATGGATTTAATGGTTTGACTGGAGACTGGCAAGCCAGAGAGCTGCACCAAACTCCAGTCCGTTTTGGCTTGGTTTCTATGGCTGGATGCCCTTCCTAATACCAATCACTCCAAAGAGTGTACTGGATGATGTTTTTAACACTGGCACGGTTCTAAGCTGGAATAAATTAACTGGAGGTGCACGAAGTAGCACTGAATGATCTGATGATGTCATAGCCCAATGACATATTTTCATACATTATTAGTAAGAAGAACCCCCTCCAGAGACCACTTCTGCAGCAAAAGGGCTTCTCACATCCAAGTGTACATGAACGTGTTAAATATGATTGTACACACATACATTTCACACTTTAATATTTGCTGTAAGACAGGCTTAAAGAATACGAGTTTGGAACTTTCTGGGGGGGGGGATATTGCTTCTGCTATGAGCCGACATCAGGTCTTTGTGCTGGAACAATGACTTACTGTTTGCAATCTTAACATGTTTAACATTCTTCAAATGGTGTGATATTCTGGTCTTTTCCAAGGGAGCATTAGCAATGTCAAATGAAATGTGCAGCTTCAACTAATGAGATCAAGAATTTTACTTCTTCAGTATATGGTTTTAAGTTCAAATCTATTGCAGAGCACCTTGGAATATAAGTCAGTGTTTAAGGTCATCACTCAGTTTAATATCACAACCTGAACCTCGGATGCCTTCAGTGGAGACCTGAAACATGCACTGCCCTTTTTCTCCCAGACTAAAGGATATAAAACATGAAACAAAACCAAAAAGAGAAATGATTTTACTTCAATGGGGGTAGGTTGACAGCAACAGAAACATACAATTTTCTTGTAAACAGCACCCATGCTGGTGCCATGGAAAAAGCACCCAGCACACACTGTAATGTGGTTGGCATTAGGAAGGGCATCCAGCCATGTCAAAACAGATGACTGGAGCTTGGTTCTGCCCTCTGGCTTGCCAGCTCCTGCCAAACTGTCCAACCCATGTCAGAATGGAAAACGGACGTTAAATGATGATGAAAGATTAGTGTAAAACAGACAAAAAAAAAAAAGAAGTAACAATTCACTTATAATGGTTGGTAAATTGGTAAATATATGTTGGTGCTTGGGATTTCTAGTAAACTAGGTGAACTGGTTACATTAATTTCCATTCACAACATGGTACATTGTGAAGAATTCTGCTCATGTTCATGTAAATGCGATGTTAAAAATTCCAGAGATATAACAGAAGCTGATTGTTTATTTTATCAACAACAGAATCAGTACTAGAGTTCTGAATCATTGTTAATTTCAACACACACAAAAAGCATTGGTTAAAGTAATAGACACCCAATTAATTATCTCAACCTATTAATGACTGTATCAGAATTTTGGCATGTCTACCTATGTCTGCAAGAGTCTTAAAACATACTGAGATTGCAGACATTGATTGATTGTGCAACTGTTACCAATGCAATCAGCTTTGAAAACCATTTTGTGTATTTCTCTGTCTTTTGCAGTTTTAATGTTTTAAAACAAACACAATGTTAAGAAAAAGAAAAAGAAAGCAGTTGCTACACTGGTGATTATACAACGATTATTTTTATACAAACTATGCCAGCATGGAAAACACAAATTCATAATAAAAAAACAATGGTTTCAAATTTTGGCACAAAACCAATAATTTGGGGAGTGTGGGGGGCTAGCCAGTTACATCAATCTTAGTGCTAAACTGGTACTTATCTTATAAACCCAGAAAGGACAAAATTTCAAGTTAATCTCAGCAAGATAAGCTCAGAACATAAAGAGTCAAAAGAAATGCTGCTAAGTATCTTGTCCAATGCGTTAATAATTCTACTTGCTCACTAGCCTTAGAATTCTTTGGCACAAGGCCAGAGGGGAGGAGGAGGGGGGAAAGCCAATGACATCACCCCCACCCCCGTACTTCACTAGTACTTCATTTTATTGACTTTATATATAAAACCAAATTTCAGATCACTTAATGACAATGGCAAAAATATGAGGAATAGTTATCGCTTCATTTGGGGAATAATTTAAACTTGTCCCAGTCATAATAACAACAATCATCTCTGTACTAATTCTCTACTCAACTCACTTGGTTTCACTCAATACTGTTTCTAATACTTCACTCAACTTACTAAGTTCCACTTATATACTGTTTCAATGTAATTTTCAAAGTTTCAACTAAATCTATAACAAATATTTTTTCCCAGAACTTAGGTCCTTCATCTCACATCATATAGCTTCTGATAAACTTTGATCTTTTGCTTTCTACAGCTTTCCATTTGTTGTCCGATTTCTTTTCAAAAGACTTTTATAAGTCTTTCAAAGGAAGAATGAATATGTAGGAACAGAATATACAAAGAAGGTCAGTTTCATAGAGTGATCAGCTCAAAATCTTAAAGAATTCAAGCAATAAATTACCCTCAAAAACTAAATGAGAGAAATGGGATGATGTAAATGTTCAAAGTTCTTGTTGTTTCTAAGAGTAACCAGCAGCATAAAGGAATTGCTTTTGAACTAAGTTGAAAACTCAGTTTACAAAAGAACTTCTAACAGAGACAAAGTCATAAATGTGGCAGGATAGTTATTTCTAATCAATTCCAGAACTTATTTTATCAACCCTGGAAACTACACAGGCATATAACAGGTAATCCATTATTCTTAATCATTCTTTCTACACTAGACACAAGGCCTGAAACCTTGGTGGAAGGGGGTGGGGGCTAGTCAATTACATCAACACCGGTAATTGACTGGAACTTATTTTATTTATGACTCCAAAAAGATGAAAGACAAAGTTGGCCTTGGCAGAATTTGAACTCGGAACATAAAATCAAAAGAAATGCCACTAAGCATTTTGTCCAGTGTGCTAACGATTCTGCCAGCTCACAGCCTTTGTTACTTTTAATAACAAGGAAAATAATTTCAAAAGAAAAACTGAATAGAAAAAAAGCTTAATTACGTAAAAGGGTACATCATAGCGACAACTGAAGGTTCATCTCTGGAGCAGACATAGTCAAAGTCCAGCATCCCTTGTACAGCCCGTTGTTGCATTCCATAAACAATAGCCTTTGTCTGTTTGGAGAATAAGCCATGCTGCTTCATTTCTACATCATTGGCCATGTCATGGTGGGCAATTTTGGAATTGCTGGAATTGGTACTTAGATCACTTGATGACTTTCGCTTCAATATTGGTGAACGCTAAAGAAAAGGTAGAAAATAAAATACTTGTTAATAAATGCAGAACTTGAGCAGGAAATTTAGGTAAGATTACACAAGAATCAATAAATACAGTTGGGTCAAATGTTTTGTTCATTGATTTCAGTGACAAATCCAAGAATCTAAAGATAAAAGTTGAATTTAAAATTTCTGAGAATAATAATAATCCTTTCTATACTAGGCATGAAGGCCTGGAATTTTCGGGGAGGGGAGTAGTCGATGTTATCGACCCCAGTTCGTAACTGGTACTCACTTTATCGAC
>JAOPUL010000002.1:18800228-18813605 GCA_027564515.1 Octopus rubescens | reverse complement strand
TATGTATGTATGTATGTATGTATGTATGTATGTATGTATGTATGTATGTATGTATGTATGTATGTATGTATGATTGATTATATACATATATAATCATACCTGCACACACACACATGCATAATCTGCCAGCTTGATTATTAATCATGTAACAACTCAATATTATTCTACTGGAAAGGAGCATTATATTCTTGCAAGGGATGTTTTTTACATATACACTATCAAATATCTATGTATCAAGTTGTCATTAAAAGCATTTGTAAGATATATTGTGTACTTGACAAACTTACCGTGCAGTTTAACTATGATTCTTGCTCATAATCACTCTACTTAATCCATTCCTCCATAAAATATTTTCTAATGTGTTTTAGCAGATTTAAATTTGTATTCAGGAGAATAAAAGAAAACTTTTCTTTACATGTGATATTTGTTTTACATTATCAGTTTTTTTTAAATACAAATAAAATATGATCAAACAGATTTATTATATTAAAAATGTTCCGTCATTTGGTGACTAATGCTTGATTTATTTTGTAATAATTTGTCTTTTAGATGACAATGGGAATCTTTACCCAAGTTCTGAAACACCAAATGCCATAAAGGATAAAATATTCACATTGAAATGTAAAACGGATGGTGTTGGCACTACAATGTTTTGGTATACTGGAAATGGAACAATTATTGCTAAATACTATAGAGAAGAGAACCAAAATTATTCTAAATATTTTGGTAACCGTCAAAAAACTAGTTGCCAAAACAAAATCTGCACATTGAGTATAACCAATGTCAGTTTAGATGAAGACAACATGAGCATTGTTTGCAGTTCTTCTATCCATACAAGCATGTTCAATATTACAGTATTTGGTAAGTAATTATATTTTGCACAGTTAAGTATGTGAATTCATTCTATTATTCTTTTATAGATTTTCAGTCATTGGATTGCAGTCATACTGGAGCACTACCTTGAAGGGTTTAGTCAATTAGATGGATCCTAATAATTATTTTTTTAGTTTAGCACATTGTGCTATGTCCCTTTTTGCCAAACTGCCATGTAACTGGGGGGTAAACAAATCTACACTGGTTGTAAAGTGATGAGAAACAAACACAAAGATGTGCACACTCATACACATAGATATGTATATGTATACATCATCATCATCATCATCATCATCATCATCATCATTTAATGTCCATTTTCTATGTTGGATGGTTTGACAGGAGCTAGCAAGCCAGAAGACTGCGCAAGCCCTACTATCTGTTTTGGCATGGTTTCTTTGGCTGAATGCTCTCCCTAATGCCAACCACTTTTCAGAGTGTACTGGGTGCTTTTTATGTGACATCAGCAGCAGTGAGGTCAGGAAGTAACTTGCAAGACATGACTCCTAAAATGAGTTGAGAGCAATATTGAGGGAGGTGGTTTTGTGCCAGGTGATGAGAGGTTAGGGTATGAATAGTGCGACAGAAATAGGTATCTTGTTGTAGAGGAGATACATGGCTACCACTAGTTGGAATTGGAGAGAGAGAGAGAGAGAGAGAGAGAAGAGAGAAGAAAATGTGTTGGGGTGTACCCTCAAGTTACAAGTAGGTGTATATATATAGAGTGGTACTGAGAACTGGATTGAGTGAGTGGGCAGGTAAGTTCATGAGATTGCAAAAGAAGAGTGAATGCAGGTGGAGGGATGGAGTGTTAAGAAGGTATATTGTGGGGAAGGGAGAGAGTCATGAGTGATAGATTGTGTGCAAGTTCATGTGAGTGTGAAAGGAGAGTGGGAGATAGAAGGGAGGGGAATGCAGTGAAAGGCAAACATGGGTGAAGAGAGTGGCTGTTAGGAAGATGAGTTGATGGAGAGAGATTTGTTAGAGACAGACTGTGTGCAGGGGCATAGGTATAAAAATGCCTTTAGGGTCTCAAGTTTACTTAGATGAACTGGTCTTCCCAAGCACAGCAAATAGCCAATCATCTCCTCTGTAAGACTCAACATCTGAATGTCACTGGTCACCAATTCGTTCCACATCTTCCTAGGTCTTCTCCTTCCACATGTTCCATCAACATGTAGCAATTGGCACTTCTTTGAGCAGTTCTTCATATATATGCCTTTATGTGATCGTACCAGGGCAGTCTCCTCTCTTACACACTACATCTGATACATCTTAAACCCAATTTTTCTCTCAACACATTTCTGCTTTGTTGTATATTTACACCAATATTGCACATCCACTAGAGCATGCTAGTTTCATTTCTTTCAAGCCCTCACATGTCCTCTGCATTCACAGCCCATGTTTCACTACTATGTGGTATAGCTATTTGTACAATCTGCCTTTCACTTTGAGGAAGAGGCCCTTTGTTACCAATCAAGAGAATAGCTCTCTGAACTTTCCCAAATCAGTTCTTATTCTAGCTACTATGCTTGCAGAGTATCTTCCACCACTGCTAATTAGGTCACCTAGGTAACAGAAACTATCTATTCCCTCTAAGGATTCTCCTGAGCATTTAAAGAAATCTATTTTGTGTGTGTTCTTAGTGTTTATTGTATTTGCATATTTGCCAAAGACAATGACTACTTTCTCTATAAACCTTTTTGTAATTCCACTGCACCTTTTATGTATCCATAGCTTGCACTGGGTACAATGTATGGAATTTCTATCTACTCTTTTGCTACATATTGAGCAAGGCTTTTTCCCTGAAGGGATTAGTAATTTATTTCCTTTCCTGCTTACTGGGACTTCGGTCTCTGCTAAGTTAATTCTAGGGGACTATGATTCCAGTCCTTGCTTCCACACCTGAAATTTCTTCTCTAATTCTACTATAAATTCAGCCATAAAAACAAGGTTATTGGCATAAAGGAACTTCCATGTGCGACCAGTCTTAAATTCCTCAAAAATGGCCTGGTAGAGTATGATAAACAAGAGTGGGCTGAGAACCAACCCCCAGTGAACTCCTAACTGCATATTAAATTCCTTGCTATACTCATTGCTGACTTCCATAGCAACTACCCGATGAGAGAGTGAGGGACCCTGTCAAAGGCCCTCTCCATGTCAACAGATACCAAGTACAGCGGTTTATGTTTGGTTAAATGCTTCTCTTGCAATTGCTTTACCCAGAAGATAGCATCAGTAATGCTTTTCCCCAGCACAAAACCAAAGTGTATCACATCTTGGTTAATTCTCTTCCTAATTAGTTGAGATATAACCCTTTCTGTTACTTTCATGACCTTGTCTAGCTATTTGATACCTCTGTAATTACTGTCTAAGCCTTTACCTTTGTAGCAGGTTGTCCAGTACTATAATACTGCTACACCAGCCGTTGTGTATAATACCTTCCTAGAAAACCTGATTAACAATATAGGTGACTAGGCTGTATCCCACTTACCCTTCAATTTAGGGATCTTTGAGTTGCAAGTTACTTGGTGACCTCACAGCTGCTGGTGTAAATTGATTGATATTAGGAAGGGCATCTAATCAAGTCATAGAAACCATCACAAAGTAGACAGTAGAGCTCAGTACAGTCCTCTGGCTTGCCAGCTCCTATCAAACTCTTGCCAGCATGGAAAATGGATGTTAAATGATGATGAAGATGAGGGTGGTAATCCCTGATGGTCCGGGGGTTTTCCCTGTCTTCATATCCGTTATTACATTACCTATATTTCTACTGTCAAATCATAGCTGGGGTCTTTTGGGTCCACTTTAGGAAGACTCTCCTTTTTCCATGCATTCTCCACATGTAGCAGCCTTCATAGTGATATTTCCATGCCTCTTTGTATTCAGAATTATCTATTCATACACACTTCTCTCCCACAATATCACAATTTTCTCAAATACTCTGTCTTACAATTAATCTGAAACACCTTGTGCCTCTGGTCCTCATGCATCAGAACATTGGCAAACCTCTCCCTTTCTGCTTCTCCCCTTACTAGATAGACTTCTCACCTAGCTGCTTTTCTAGTCACTGGGTATATTTCTCTGCCACCCCCATTCTTCCAATCCTTCCAAGCCTGTCACTTTACTTCTATATCTTTGTAAGCTTCATTGTTCCACCACCATGTCGCCTTAGATCTGACTGAATATGTGTATATATATATATATATACGAAGAGGATTAGAATGTTTCTATGTTTTGTGGATTTTTTGTGCATTGTCCATTACAACGTTCTGTTTACCTACCTCATTAAATTTACTATGAGGATCGGCAACTTCTTAATTGTTTGCATATCGTCCCATGCATTGTCCGTTACAATGTTCTGGTTGCCTACTTTATAAATGTTACTATGAAGACTGGCAACTTCCTAATTGTTTGTGTATCGTCCCATACAGCGTATTATGCGTATGATTTTCTGTTCACATATTTCATTATATATATATATACAGAATGTACCTTCTTGGTAAATGTATTGCGATCTGTAAGCTTTATAGCTCTCCTTATAATTATATATATATATATACATTATTTTTACATTATATATCTTGGGGAGGGGTGGGCTGCTTGGGAGTTTTGACTGGGAATAGATTGTGTGTGTCTGGAATGAGGTATAGTCATAAAGAACATACTTGCATGTCCTTGAGTTTACTAAGCTTAATGTGTCTTCTCAAGCACAGTAAATTGCCAGTTGTCCTGATCTCTTCTCATCTCTGTGAGGCTCAACATCTGAATATCATTTCTCACTACTTCATCCCATGTCTTCTTGGGTCTACCTCTCTCATAGATTCCTTCCACAATTAGAGATCGGCATGTCTTTATGCTGCTGTCTTCATCTATATGCATCACATGACCATACCAGCACACAGCACAATCTTCTCTCTTGTACACTACATCTGATGCCTCCTATACCTAATTTTTCTCTTAAAACATTTATGCTTTGTTGTACATGCAGACTGACATTGCACATCCAGTGGAATAGGCTGGCTTCATTTCTTTCATGCCTTCACATATCTTCTGTAGTTACAGCCCATGTCTCACTGCCATGCAGCATAGCCCTCTACACACTGGCAACATACAATCTGCCTTTCACACAGGGGGAAAGGCACTTTGCTACCAACAAAGGTCGTAGCTCTCTGAACTTTGTCCAGCCAATTCTTATTCTAGCAGCTGCGATTTTAGAGCAACCTCTTCCATTGCTAAATTCCTTGCCTAGGTAACTGAAACTGTCTACTACTTATAAGGAATCCCTGGACATTTGAGGAAATTTATTTCCTCTACATTCTTCATGTTTATTGTTCATGCACACAGTAACACTACTCTCCCCACACAGTAACACTACTTTCTCTGTTAACCTTCTTGTGATTCCACTGTATCTCTTATGTGTCCATAGCTTGCAATGAGTACACCGTATAGAGCTTCTACCAACACCTTTTCTACATATCGAGCAGGGGCCATTTCCCTGAAGGGATTAGTATTTCTTTTACTTTTTTAAATACAAATACTTTAGTCTTTGCTTAACTTGTAGTGGAAGTAATTTTGCTGTGTTTACTTTTTAACTTTAGCTACCCATTCTGGATCATCACATGATGGTCCAGTCCATTAGGCTTTGCGCAGGCGTTCCACCCCTTGAAACGATGGACTAGCCTAGCGTCCCAACATTAGTTATTTAAGGGACGATTTTCCCACTAATACCAAAGAGGAGAGAAGTTGTGACTGGAGCTTTTGGATCTTCGAGACGTGACCAGTTTAATACCAACCAACGAGGAATGATTTGCGAACAGAAACTTTGACAATATACTGCGCGTCCTTCTATGTTCATCTTCATATTTCAAGAAGCGCCTCAAACTATGTATAATTGAAAACCAGAGTCAGATTTTAATTACATTTATATTCATCACTACATCTAATGACATACTAACTTTAACAGCTAAACTCTCTAAGGGCCTTTGATTCCAGTCCTTGCTTCCACACCTGAAATTTCTTCTCTAGTACTGGTAGTGATTCAGAAATAAGAACAAAATAATCAGCATGGAGGAGCTCCTAAGGGCACCAGTCTTAAATTCCTCTGTTAAGGCCATGAGGGCTATGATAAACAAGTGGGGTTGGGGAACTGATTCTTAGTGAACTCCTACCTGCACATTTCCTTCCTTCCTTTTGTGTCTTCGAAGCTTGGCTTCAAAGCGTTTGCTAGAATTTGCAAGTGATAGCAGGTATCACCTGACAGGGATCGCGACGTGAACTCATTTCTACAGCTGAGTGAACTGGAGCAATGTGAAATAAAGTGTCTTGCTCAAGGACACAAAGCACAGCCCGATCCGGGAATCGAACTCACAACTTCATGATTGTAGGCACGATGCCCTAACCACTGAGCTATTCGCCTTCACTACCTGCACATTAAATTCATTATACTCATTGCTGACTTTCACCTTACAAACAGCATCCCTGTACATGGCTTGTACAACTCTCACCAACCACTCATCTATCATTAGCTTCTGTACTGACCAACGCATGAGTACAGGGGACCCTGTCAAAAGCTTTCTCCATGTCGACAAAAGCACAGTTTTTTGCTAAATGCTTCTTCTGCAGTTGCCTTACTACGACGATAATATCAGTAGTGCTTGTCTTTGGCGCAAAACCAAACTTCATCTCATCAAGGTTAACTCTCTTCCTAATTAGTTGTGCTATGACCATTTCTGTAACTTTTATGACTTGCTCCAGCAGTTTGATATCACTAATTATTTCTGTCTTAGGTGTCACCTTTACCTTTAGCAGTTGACTATAATGGTGCTTCACCAGTCGTTATGTATGACCCCTTCCTGGACAACCTAATTAACTAGGCCATATCTCACTCCACCAGATATTTTAAGCATCTCAGAGGTGATTCCTGATGGTCCAGTGGTTTTCTCTGTCTTCATATCCTTTATTGCTTTATCTATCATTCTGCTGTCAATTTAGAGAGCCAGCCCCTCTGTTGAGTCTACATTAAGAAGACTCTCCTCTCATGCATTCTCCACATTTAGCAGCCTTTCATAGTGGCCCTTCCATGCTTCTGTCTTTTTGCAGAATCACTAAAGTGCAAGTGTACCATCATCTATGCGAACACACTTCTCTCCTACAACATCATGATATTCACTGTTTTGCAATCTGGAATACCTCAAGCCCCTGTCTCTCATGCTTCTTCCCTAGCTAAGTATACCTGTCTCCTAGCTAAGTATACCTGTCTCCTAGCTTCCCTACTAGCTACCTGATATCGTTCTCTGCTATCACCAATATACCCGTCTTTCAAGGCCTGTTTCTTTTCTCTTATTGCCCTGTCTACTACACTGTTCCACCACCATATTACTCAAGATCTGGTTGGGACATTGCACCAGCACAAATTTGGTCTGTGACTCTCATTAAGTTGTTCCATAGGAACTTCTAGTTGTCTACTGTGTTATATGTCACTATCTCCTCCTCCTTGTCAAATGCTTCAATTAGGACATCTCTAGATATCTGACTATTTTCCTAACTGGGTTGCTTCTTGGAATCCTTTTAGCCCAAATCCCGAAGTCACTAATAACTAACGTTTATTCAAGGGTACACTCTTCACCTGGGAAGGTCTTTGCATTTATAAGCAAACTTCTTTCTTGCTTTCTGGTGAGAATGTAGTTAATCTGGCTTGTGTTTCCACCAGATTGATAAGTGACCAGATAACTAGCTGTTTCCTGAAGTTAGTATAGCAGATCATTAGATAATTTGCATCACAGAAATCTAGTAGCCTTGTTCCCTCCATTGTGGGAACCAACTCCATAGCCTCCATTTATACCATGGAAGGCACCCGGATGCTGCCCAACATGCCCGTTGAAGTTACCAGCCATGACAATAAGGTCACTGTTGTGGGTTCTGCTTTTATAAATTATAGCAGTAGAGGGTGTGTGCGTGCGTGTGTGTGTGTACATATATATATATATGTATGTGAGTATATATATATATATATATATATATATACATACTATATGAATGTGAGTGTATGTGGCTATGTATGTATTTAGCCCCAAAAGCCTCCGAAATAGTGTGTCCTTGAGAAAAACAAATTTGATTTTCGAAATCTGCATCCCAAAGAGAAGCTCGTCTGTAAATAATGATACACAGATATAATTTGTTACAAGAAATAACTCCACTTTCAGACTGACAACTCTCCCACTCTCTATCTGTCACTATCATTCTCTCTCTCTATTATTTACCACACTCTTTATCACTCTCTCTCTCTCTCTCTCTCTCTCTCTCTCTCTCTGTATATGTATTATCTCTCACGCATTGCTTTCATTTTGTTTAAAACTTTGTCTTCTAATGTTTACTTTCATTTTATCACAGCTATCACATACAAATCCTGTTTTCTGATTGGGTAAAAATGATCAAACTTTAAAGCTTTGTAACAATTTTCTAAACTTTTTCTGGAATAAATGAATCACAAACTTGGATTCAGCGTGAAAAAGTACATCAATATACCACATTTGAAAATTTTCACTTAATTTTAAAATTTCAAAATCTGTTGCGGCAACAGAAAAGATCTCTCTATTTGTCAATCTCTTTCATTTTTTTGCTTTTCCTATGGTGAACTTTTCTTCTCTCTATATATATTTACCACTCTCTCACTCTCTATAAATGTATATAGCTCATGCTGAGTGTGTGTATGCAGCGAGTAATGAATTTCATTAGGACGACAGAGTGATTTAAAGGCATGGAAAAGATTATTTTAATAGCATACTTTTTGTTAGTAAATAAGTTTTTTTCTTACACACACACACACGCACACGCACACACACACACACACACACACACACACACACACACACACACACGGACTTGCTTGGTACGAGGTGGGAGTTAAAAGTTTAAATTACAAAATGTTCTTATTTGTTGTTGCTTAAATCCCAGCAATGTACCACTACATCATCAGGGGAGAAAAATATTGAAAAACATCAATACATGTCAGAGTGACAAAGAAACGAGGTAGATACCAGGTAGTCATAGGATGTGCTAGAAACAACGGCTAAATCTCCCTTACATCACACACCTTTTCATCTGAAAATTATTTTGAAATTATAAGCTGAAATAAATTGCAGATTTGGACTGTCCATATTTTAAAACTATGACTAAAAAAGAATTTCAGAAAAAAGCCAAAATTTTAGGGTTTATCAGGTGGAGGTAGTGTTAATGAAAAAATTAAAAAAGAATTCACTATTGTTTTTAAATTATGCTTCATTTTCCGTTTGAAAATAAAGGAAGTGAGGATTGTAATGGTCATCACCGATTTCCCAATTTTGTTTTTAACCTTTAAGGCTTCTTCCGTTGTTTTTAAGTGCATAGTGAAAAAGAAATGGCCAACAACGCTACTGAGTAGGTGGGGGTTAAGAAAATCCATAAATGTTTGAAAAATTTTTTTATTTTATTTAAAAGGCATCTCCCATTGTTTTGAAATACGTAGTGCAAAAAACATTGGACAAAATCGGCCCAGAAGGGGTGGGGAGATTGATAAATTTTCGAAAATCTTTTTTCATAAAAAGTTCTCCCCCCATCATTTGCATGGGTTTGGTGGAAAAAGATTGAAAAATCCCCGTTAAAATTGAGGTAATTGAATGGTTTTGACAAGATCGGACAGGTCGAAGGACTATAGTGCCCCACTGTCTACTTTGTCATGGTTTCTGCAGTTGCTTGCCCTTCCTAAGGTCAACCACTTTACTGCATATACTGGGTATGTTTTCATGGCACCATCACTAGTGATGTTGTCATGCAGCTTGCAAGACTATGATCCCCAAGAATGGAAGTTTTATGCTAGGAGATGATAGAGTAAAGTATGAGAGATGGAGCTAGAACAGAACATGTTTCTAACTATAAGGGGCTACATAGCTACTCACATTTTAGAAGATATAATGGGGTTGATAGTTGTGGAGCTGGAAAGAGATGAAAATAAATAACGGTAACGAGGCATCTGGGTTGACACGCAAGCTATGAGGTGAACAGAATGAATGTGGAGAGAATAGGGAAAGTAAGAGACGGGAATGAGTGAGTGGTTGTATATAAGAAATGAAGAACAAGTGTTGAGAGGTGGATGTTATGGATAATGAGTAGGGGATGACCAATGATGCATGGGGATGTAAAACAGCAGAATGGTAATTATGTTACAGTAGACAGGGGAAGGGTGAGATAAAAGAAAAGAGAGAGAATGTGTGCTTGGTGTGTATGGTTGGGAGGCAGGCATAGTACATGGGGAGGGTAAAGAATGTACGGTGGTGAAAAAGAGAGGATTTGGTGGTTCAAGGAGGATCAATGTAAAATGTGATGGAGAGGGCAGTACTAAGGATGAAAGATGGATACTGAGTAAAATGGTGCCTAGCAGTGAAAAAAGAACAATAGTATCAAGAAAAGCTGCAGTTAGTGAGATGATGAATGGCAGGGGTTTCTTGAGAAGAAAATGGGGGAAGAGCCCAGTTGTGCATATAATTACACACAAAAAGCCTATCCAATACTTAGTTTCACCAAGTTGGGTGGGTCTTCTCGAAAACCACGTAACACCAGACATTCTAGTTCTCTGTCATCTCCTCAACGAGGTTTAAGGTCCTAAGATCAACCTTCACCACTTTGTCCCATGTCTTCCTGCGTCTCCATCTTCCACAATCTTCATCCATATTAAGTGACTGGCACTTATTTATACAGATGTCTTCATCCATATGCATCACTTGTCCATGCCAGCACAATCTTCTTTCTTTCACACTGCATCTGATTTCTTTTATGTTTAGTTTTTTTGTCAGCACATTTGTACTATGTCATTCATATAAAATTACATTCTATATCCAATGGACCATGCTCACTTCATTTTTTTCCATTCTTCATAAGTCCTCTTCATTCAAGGCCTATGTCTCACTACCATGCAGCATTGTAATTCTAACACAAGCATCATACAATCTACCCTTCACTCTGAATGAGAGGACCTTTGTTGCCTGTAGTGGTAGTAGCTCCCTAAAATTCCTCCAACCTGTTCTCACCTTGGCTATTATACTTTCAGAGCAATTACCTCTCCTACTAATTACATCTCCTAGGTAAGAAAAGCTATCAACTACATCTAGTGGGCCATCCAATTAGTTAAGAAAATATATTCCCTATGTGCTCGTAGTATGTACTGTTCAATATAAAGCTTACACCTCTGTTAATCTGCTTGTGATTCTAGTACAACCTTTGTGTACCCAGAGCTTACAATTGGTACAGCGTACGGAATTTCTGCATATCGAGCAAGGTCATTTTTCTTTGAAGGTACCAAGGTTCTGTTTTCTTTCATACTTACTAAAACCTTTGTTTTTGTTAAGTTTACCTTCAGACTTCTTAATTCTAGGTTTAGCTTTCATGTCTGAAATTTTCTCTCTCCCATATAGATTCAGCTATGAGAACAAGATCATCAGCATATAGGAGTTCCCATGGACAGCCAGTCTTCTCTGTAATGGCTTGTAGGATTATGTCGATAGGAGAGGACTGAGGGCTATGTTTTAATGGATTCCTACTCTCAAGGAAAATTCATCACTGAAATCGTTTTTTACTCCCACTTTGTACAGAGCTTGTACATACCTCACAAGCTATTTATCTACACTTTGTTTCCTTTGTGTCCACCTAATTACTGAATGTGGTACCCTGTCAACAATTCAATGAATGCCAGGAATAGTGGTTTACACTTAGTCAAGTGCTTTTTCTGTAGTTGCCTCACTAGGGAGATTGCATCTTATCTAGGTATATTCCGTCATGGATCAATTGTGCTATAACTCTCTTCCTGATTATAACCTGATTCAGTAGTTTTATTCTTCTATAATTTCCTGTCTGTAAGGTATCTCCTTTGCCTTTGTATCATTTTACAATGTTACTGTTATGCCATTCATTAGGTTTGATACCTTTATGTACGACCTGATTTATTATTCAGGTGGAAATCATGTATCCTACCTCACCAGATATTTTTGAACACCTCTGCAACTATCTCTGCTAGGCTCGCAGCTTTTCTTCTATTCATGTCTCTGATCTTTTTATCTGCCACACTGTTGTCAACTTGAGTTGTTGGTTCCGCTAAAGGACCAGCACGAGATAGCCCTACTTTATCTCATGTATTCTCTATGATCAGCAGTCTCTCATAATAGCACTTGTATGTCACTTACTTGTCTTCTATATTGATGACCAGTATGCGTTCATCTTTCCAAATACATTGTCTCACAATCCTGAACAGTTCATACCTATGATCTTCATGTTGCAGACATGTTTGAAATATATATATATATGTGTATAAAGGTTGGTGATGCAAACAGGAAAATAGAACTATATATGTATATAGATGTGTGGGTGTGTGTGTATATATTACAAATTGATACATGTATATATATATATATATATATATACATATATTAATCGAAGTGTACAGTATTATATATCTATTACGACCGATCTTACTAATCGGTTTCGCGCTAGGGATTCAACGGAGTGTTCGGTAACATTCCGATTATGTAACCATATGCTCTTCAGAGATGGCAGTTATGGAATGAAATATGGCAACTGCTCTTTATTGTTCGAGGTAAATGTACACAGCCGGTTTGTGGTTGCTGTGAAAAAGACGATGAAATGAACTGAGAAAAGGTTAAGTCAAGAGTTATGCCCCTTGGTACCAAAACACCATCTCTGGGAGTGTTGCAAGTTAACAAGAGTTTTCTGAAAAAGAGTGTATGGGAAATGCGTGTATGTGTTAGGGTTGGTGTTCTTGTAGAATTAGAAGTGCTATTATGAAAGGCCGCTGAACATAGAGAATACATGGAATAAAGTAGGGCTACCTCATGCTGTCCTATAGAGGAACCAACAATTCAAGTTGACAGCAGTGTGGCAGATAAAAAGATCATGGACATGAAGAGCAGAAGAAACGCTGCAAGCCTATCAGAGATAGTTGCAGAGATGTTCAAAATTGGAATGTATGTATATATATATATATATATATCGTTATTGTTAGTACACATTCTTCAGTTGTTTCAATGGATTCAGTCAGTCATTTTTTGGCAATGCAATCTGCTAAGGACAAACATACGTCTCTTAAGCTAAGATAAGCAAACATTTTAAATCATCTGCTTGTTTTATTTTGCCCTGCTGTAATTGTTGTGCTAGGAATGTGAAATATGTTTTTAGTCAAATTTTGTGAGTTCCCTACTCTACCTCAAAATTGGCCAATTTTCATAAAAAGCTTCCCGCAGTATTTTGCATGGCTGTGGTGATAATAAATTTGAAAATAGGAGAAAATTCAACTTATGTGGGTGTGCTATTTCAAAAGTCCGCCAAGTCATTCTGTTGTGATAATTGCCCAGTAATGATAGGATACTCAGCTAGTATATATATATATATATATATATATATATATATACACATACATACACACATATACATATACACACACACATACATATTTATACA
>JAOPUL010000002.1:18708541-18721257 GCA_027564515.1 Octopus rubescens | reverse complement strand
TACAAAATGTTATATACAGGCATTCTGACACACACACACACACACACACACACACACACACACACACAAACACACATTGCTGGATTCAGCAAGTGTTTGTGAAAAATCTCATACAAAAACTATTTTATTCTTTATAACATAAACAATAAATACCATGTAATATACATTACAATCTGTATTACAAATAGTATATTATTGGTGATATTCTAAAAGATATGTTGAAGGTAAAACCTTTAAAGCAAAGTGATTGATAGGTTCTCTCTATGCTGTGTATGATGACTTTAGAAATATTAATTTTAATATTTTTAAGAAAAACTCATGGTGAAAGACTAGGCCAAAAAGAAAAAAAAGTATTCTATATTTGCTGAATTAAAACAACATTAAAAGCCTGTATTTATAATTAGAAATAGGATTTTATTTGAAAGTATAGTGAATTATGTATTCCTTTTTTCAAAAGCAATATGACCTATTTTGTTGACTTAGTATGTTTGAACAACAAAGCTGACTCTGTTTTTTGAACTGAAGTTAGAGACATTGAACTAAATACTGTAAAGAATCTACTAGTTTGGTTTTCTACTATTTGTACTGTCTTCACAGTTCACAAAAACAATATTGGTAGAAAGGCTGAAGTCTTAAAGAACTTGTGTTAAATGTAGTCTATACAGGAAACAACAAATATTCCAGATATGACTTATTATTACAAGATCATTTGGCCATTAATATAACATTTTGTGTTTATATTCACTTACCATTTCAGTTAGTTTATTTCCATTCAAAACCAGGAGCTGTAGTTTCATTCTATTAGAATTACCTAAGTAATGTGGTACTCTTATTAGTAGACTACAAGTATAAACGAAATAGTGTATGTCTGCTTAGTTGGGAAAAATGTGAGCTTTGTGAAAGAATGTTAGGTGAAGGAGCAAAGAGTTCAAACTTCTGTTATAGCCATCATTCATGAAATTTAAAGTAGCAATCTGTGCAATACCCATTGGTCCAGTTCCTACATCAAGAATGTTATCTTCTGTCTTAATAAATGTAGTGTCTATCATAAAGTGAGATGAATGTATTGTAAAAGTTGAAAGTTTTGGAGAACCCTTCTCTGGAGTCAAGTGTTTTGTTGAAAACAGATTCTTAATTTGGAATTAAGAAGTTTTAGATAAAAGTGGAAATGCTGGATTTTTATAATTTTGTAATGATATGAAGCATGAAGAAACAGATTAAGTTGATTCAGTGCATTTCAATTTTCTATTGTGACACAGAATTGAGAGATTACAGCTCCAATACTAAAGACATATGGTAAGAATGTTTCAGGAAAGAATCACTGGACAGGTTTTACAGACAAGACTAACTGACAGGAGATCCATGGAGTAGACTACAAACATCCATGAACTCGGTTGTTTTGTCTTGGGAGATTCAGTTGGATCAATTGGAGATGGTCACTTCTGACAGGACCTGATGGAAAGCATGCTTGAGGACTCTGCCCCACCCCTCACGACCCTCCCAGGAATAAATGGGTGAAGAAGATGAGATGAGAGACGAACACGGAAAATATCACCATTCCTTCTCAGTTCTGAAATCTTTTACAGAAACACTCAAATTTATAAACTTTTACAAAGGCTGATGATAATAAAAACAAATAAAATAAAATACTCCAAAACACTGTAGAAAATAACAAAAACAAATCTCAATAACAATTTTGAAACTTTGATTTTAAGGTCAGCACCTGTATCAGTTGGTTTATATAAGAAATACTATTAATTAAGTTCAAGAATAAATAATTTATATGTTGGGTTTTGAAATGTTTCTTTTTTGGATTGAATTAAAAGTATTTGTAGGGATGAGAACAAAATGAAATGGATTGTGAATCGAAGCAGCCAAAATAAGGTTCCATTCAAGGATCTCTGGCATAATGTTATTCAAGAGGGTGTGTAGCTCAAAGATGAGGAAATCTCTGCAGGTTGAGCTGCTACGTCATTACATTGAGAGGACACAGATCTGGTACTACAGACATGAGGTAAAAATATTGCAGGAAAGAAAATTGCAAAACAGATTTTTCAAGTTGAGTTAACTGGCAGGAAACATAGACAAGAACAAGATGGTTGAATAATATCCATTGTTACAGTTGGTCACGCTTAGATATTCAACTGGAAAGTCTAATGATAGTTGCTTCTAACCCTAACCTTATGGAAGAGGTGCCTGAAGATGTCTCCCCTATAACCCTCCCAGGAGTAGTGGGCAGAGAAGATGAATGGATGGAGAAAGGGTAATTTCAATATATTCCTATCCTTACAGCATCATCTTTTCTACATTTAAAACAATTAATAATTGATTTCATAACAATTCTAGTTGATTCTAAGCCAAATGTGAAGATTGTTGCAATAAGATTCTTTGTAAATATTTTCTTCAGAGTTCTAACATTTTAACTTTTTCTGGATTTCCCTAGATTTTAACAGTAAATCTGAATTCTTCATCAAAAGGAAATGTTCAGATTATTATTTATTTTTCAAAAAATTATATAGTTTAATTACATTAAAAAAGCATAAAATAACTTGTTTGTCCCAAAAAAGAAAGAAAAAATTTTGATGAGCGAACAAAGAAGTTGAATCTCTTCAGATTATTCCCTACTATCTTGGAAAAGGAAAGGATCCATTAGATAATGGCTCTTAAAAGGAAAGGATTAATCATAGATCTGCTTGATAAGGGTTCAAATGGAACAATTCTAACCTTTGTAGAGAGGATTATGTTATCATAGACACCAACTATGATGCTATATCAGAAGTTTTAAATATAAATATAGACGAAAACAAACTTGGCATTTTGTTTCCATTGATTCAAAGATTTAAGTCAACTAATTTTGTAACAAGGCTTCATGGAAGAATTTGTGATGGAGGTGACACTTCTTATGAAACATTTTTCAACAATTTGAATTTCAAGTATGTTATTATGATAATAAAATGATGCAGAGTAATAACAGATGTATGCAAATATCAAGAAACTTCAAACATCAGAAATGACTCTTAGAAATATCCTAAATGTTAGATATCCAGAAATTGTGAGCAACATAAACTTCTGCTTCAAAGCCATGTAGGAACTCATCAGACCACAAGTGGCAATATTTTAGTAAGGATGGAAAGGCCATACATTAAGAAGTTCTGTGGGATATTTAGCAAAATATGTCTTTGATTGGAACCTAGGGGGTAAAAGGAAGAAGGCAGGATACCCAAGGATTGTGTGGTAGAGATCATCAAAAAAGGAATTGATGATAACAGAAATAACATGGAAGCAATGTTAAGTAAAATCTAGTCTAATATTTAGCAAATAGTTTAGAAATTTTCAATTTCCTAGTCAAGAACAACATTTCTGAAACACTGTACCTCTTTATTCTTTTCTTCACTAGTTTTGTAGCATTTCACTTCAATTATATTATTAATACCTTAGCAAAATATGAATGTCATATCTTCTCATTTTGTTTTCCTTGTACAAATTTATTGCCTTATCTCAAATATCACAAAATTTTAACTATAAGAATGAATTCCCAATAAATTGGATGCATTGACTCAGTTTCTCAGTTTTTCTTTTTATCCCATTATGTGAAGGTTTTTCTTTGAGAAAACTTCCAACTATCACAACTTCCAAATTAACCTCCTCATAATTTTTATGCTTCAAACAATGATATGCAGGTTAACATACTTAATGTAGAGAACTAAAAGGAATTTTTAATCCTATGAAAGAAAAAAGCTTTTGTGTTTATTACAATTCTTGTGAAGGAAGACAAGGGATAGAACTTAAAAGTTTAAATTGATTAAAATTAAATGTTGAATAATAAATACAATTACAATTCAAGATGTGTTCCAGTTTTATTGGACCAGTACATTAAATCTAACAGGTACATAACAAATATTTGAATAACCGACAAGATATGATGTTTGTTCAATAATATTTCACTAATTAAGCAGACCTTTCTTCTCTTTATGATGATGGCTGCGGTAGAAATTGCTTTTTAATTCTTTCCACTGAATTAAGTCTGTATTTAATGTGTTCCATGCAGAAGCATCCTTAGGAAATGTTTTCATACTTTATACCTGATTAATGATAAAAATATTATTGAAATGTATTAAAAGGATATTTACTTGGTTGTTCAAAGACACTCACATTTGCATATGATATGACTTCCATATTTTTATCTATGATTATATATACTATTATGGTATATATACTTCATAGAGCCTACATTCCATCACAAATATTGATCTTTTACTGGAACAGAAAATATTTCACCTTTTAAAGGCTGTTAACTCTTTACATTCTACACTAGAATATTATTCCTCAAATATCACCTTACTACCTTAAAAAATGCAGGACACATTGGATAAAGTAGTCTGAGATATGCTTAAAAAAGACAAGATGGTTATAGACCCCCCCCTGCTCACCCAGGGCTGATGTGGAGCCAAACACACTCTTTCTAGATCTAAATTAATCCAAGACAATCCTTCTGATCAACAAACTTCTATACATCTTCCTTCTGTTCCTCTTGCTAAGAGCTTCTGACCTACGTAACACAATTAGTTGTATCTTCATTGCACCTTACATTACACTGCTCAGATTCTATGGTGAATCATCATCATCATCATCATCATCATCATCATCATCATCATCATCATTTAACAACCGTTTTCCATGCTGGCATGGGTTGGATAGTTTGACAGGAGCTGGCAAGCCTGGAGAGCTGCATCAGGCACCAATTGTCTGTTTTGGCAAGTCTTCTATGGCTGGATGCCCTTCCTAATGCTAACCACTTTACAGAGTGTACTGGGTGCTTTTAATGTGGAACCATCACCAGTGCTTTTTACATGGCACCAGCACCAACAGGGTCACCAAATATCTTGCATGACAAAATCCCCTCAACTGGGAGGTGACATGTTAAAGGCACCCGGTACAGTCTCTGGAGTGGTTGGTGTTAGGAAGGGCATCCAGCTGTAAAAACCAAGCCCAAATGGACTGAGTCTGGTGCAGCTCTCCGGTTTGCCAGTCTTCCGTCAAATCATCTAACCCATGCCAGCATGGAAAACGGATGCTAAATGATGATGATGATGATGTATGTATATGCACACACACACACACACACACACACACACACACACACACATGCTTGCAAATCATAAAGTTTATCACTAAGCCATATGTCTCTTATTTGTACATCTATAAACCTAATGATGAGTTACTTACAGAAAAGATATCCCTACATTTATGATGTTATTGTCAGCTTCAAGAAAAAATATAAATAAATTTATTTCCTCTGGACTTTCACTCCATCCTAATTTTATTCTCAACTATTATCTACTTTCTTCCTAAAGGATTTAGTAAAAATATTACAGCAATCAATATTCTGCTTGTGTAGATGGTTGAAATGGAAACTGGTTCTTTGAATTTTTGGTGAAATCTGAAATAGGAAGCTGAAGATATTTTTTATGAGTTTTATGGATTGTAATATTAATATATCTCTCTGTATGTGTGTCTGTATACATGAATGGATGGATGTTGGTATGTATGTGTGTGCGTGTTTGTTTGTGTTTATGTGTGTATATATAAGTATATATAATTGCATATATTAAAAAAAATGTCTTATAAATTCCAAAGTAAAGGAATTAAAAATTAAATAATATTTGAAACTTAAAATATTCGAGACTAAATGTTTTTATCAGTGAATAAACTGAATTTTATATTGTGATATTACAGCTTCCAATACCAAAATAATTCCATGGACTGCCTTACTGTGTCATTATCATATCTCCCCCACCCCACCCCCACCTATATATCCATTAATCTATAAAATTTCCTTGACTTGAGTTATATTATTTCCTTTCAACATTGGTTGAGGTGAGAACTGAACAAAACAATTCTTTCAACCTCCAGGAGGATTTGAATTCTTTTTTTATGGCGCTGCCATTATTTATAACAGAGCAGTTGTTCCAATGAACTACTGTGACAGTCTCTATAGAGTCATTCAACCTGCTAGAAGTAACAACCAAATCTCCTCAAACTACACTCTTGTTTCTTAAAAACGGAAGAAGGCCACACCAAGTAGAGAAATTCAATGAGAGGTTTCATGATTGAAGTGATTGATGATACGCTTAGTCAGTCAGGTCTGAGCTGGAACTAAACAACAACAACAACAACAACAACTGAACTATTCCACTGCTGAATTGAATTCTTGAGGAAAAGCATGACCCTCCAACCAGTGGCAGGTTACTTCCTATCAAACTTTTAAATACTTTATTGAGTCAGCCATTTGTGGTTTACATTTTCTTTAAGCTGCCATATTTTTCATAGCTGTATTATTCAATTGTTTTAAACTATTTTCATGTACCTTCCTCTTGTGATTGGACAAAAAGAAATGGGATGAAAGTGGGGTGGGGGAGCTGTAGCAATTTGTAATTACTGAAACTTTTCATTGCATCAGCCAAAATAGTTATAGATTAAATGGAATGAATGATATATGAGAAAAAACAAAACAAAATAAAAAAAACAACATAGGGGTGGGTGGAATTAGTGTCTGTTATTTTTAAGGTCAATGATGTCATAACACCATTTTGATATTGTTGATATTGATAAAATCACAATAAATATATAATTGACACCCTGTTGTCAAGTGAAATATATATTAGTTTCACATCTCTAGTAGTATTATAAGCAGAAGAAAGTTCTACCTCCTCCTCCTCCTTAAGGCCACAATAGAATCATATACTAGACTATTTCCTTCTATTTCTTTACTATGCTTACCCACTGACAAAAAAAAACGGAATGAATTTTATCAGATGCAAAATAGGTTAAACAAGTCGATCCCTTCAATGGTTTATTGATAATGTTGGATATTTAAATTCTTCATTAAATCCAGTTTTGCTCCCAGCACAAGATATTGTAAATTAGATCAATCTCAGTATTTAATGGATACTTTCTCTTCAGGTTCTTTTGTTTAATGAAATGATTTTAGCTCTTAGTTTTGATATTCCCTCGAGAATCATCTTCAGTGGATAACACACCGTTTATATTTTTGATTAAAGTTCTGTTCTATATTGCAATCAGGAAATTGATGCTGATTATGGCGCCATTTAAATAGAAATGTCAGAGATTCATATGATCTTTTCTTTACAGTTTTCACTTCTCCCATCACTACAATGTTTTGGGACCTCAGAGAATGAAACACAAATTGTTGTAACATTTCAACCTCATAATTGTCATATATGTCACCTTGTTTGAAGATATCCTAAGACATGGTTGACCTTTTGTCTTTTCCAGCTATTGTCTCACCCAACAGCTGGTATCAAGGCTGCTATAGTGTAAAGGAGATCTCATCAAGTCTATCAGTATGGCTCTCAGGCAATTGGAATCTATTAGACTGCACTCAAAAATGTTTCCTGCAGGGGTAAGTTTAGAACTGTTTTTTATTTTATTTTTATCTCTGATTTAATAGCAATAACAGAGATTCTACAAGAAATATAGCATGCATTTTACAATACTAATTTAACAATATTAACAATATTAAAATTCTAATGATATTAAAATACTAACAATACTAAAATCTCTGGTCTCACTGGCCCAGTTAGCTTTTCTCTTGTTGTGACCTCTTGCGGTGTCATCATCAACAGGGTTCTCCACAATACAACCAAACCTACTGTGATCAAGGAGTGCAAGTTAGCCTATGTGACATGGAGCCAGCTCGGCCTGCAGACGTCCCTCCCCCTCTCCCCTTTGTGGATGTCTGGTCCCCTCAAAAGAAATGAGACACCATCCAATGTAGCATGATCTCGGACAAGTTAGTCTGCTGACTTCACCAGCACTTTCTGGCATGTTTCCACACAGCCTCTGATCCCCACAACAGAGCCTGGCTCAATGTGGTGCCATCACTCGCAACTGGTACTCAGCTTGATAGCAACTGTCTGCACATCGGCATTTCCCTGAGGCTTGGCCTCTAGATCTGTGAGCCTAATGGATGCCACTGTGGATCCACTGTGAATTCTTTTGGCCTCAACTCATTGTCATGCCCACTACAATGCTGGCTGCCTTCCACACCTGGCCACCCTTAACAAAATCATAAAGCATGGCCTAGACGCTGCAGGCTTCCCTTCCCAGTGCTTGAGCCAGCTATGCTAGACCAAGGGGATGGTAAAAGTCCTGATAGTATGACCATTTTCCCATTCTGTGGTGGTAGTCTCCTCATCTGGACTCTGCTGCTCGTCAGGTGGAGACAAGCAAACTGTCAAAGTATCGGTTGCTCTCTGACATCTTTATGGTCGATCCTGTGGAAGTGGAGATCTCTGGCATTCTTGTCCCCTGGACCATATTCCTGCTCGTTGCTATCAGGGTGGAGATGGCCACCTGTAAGTGCAAGCCCCATGAGTGGCTGTTCCAGCATATCTCCCTCACCATTTTCCAACGTCTTTTCCATTTTGTCTGTTGGGACCAAGAGATGGTCTAAATTACAGGAAATTGAGAGAATCTATTTCATAGCTTATTACCCGTTAGGTGCTTTCAAACAAATTGATCCTTAAGGTTCTGCAAGAGATGCAAAAATGCCAAAGAAATTCCAACAGCAGCAACTACAACAACAACAACAACAACAACATTAAAATACTCATCATATACAAATCCTAATAATATTGGTTTCAAATTTTGGCACAAGGCCAATTGGGGGGGGGGGGGTAGTGGATGACATCGACTCCAGTACTCAACTGGTACTTATTTTATCGACCCCAAAAGAATGAAAGGCAAAGTCAACCTTGAAGGAATTTGAACTCAGAACATAAAGACGGATGAAATGCCACTAAGCATTTTGCCCGGCATGCTAACAATTCTGCCATTTCACTGCCTTAATTTTATTAGAAATATTAAAATCTAAAATGATATTCTAATATGAAAGAAAAAAAGATAATTTAAAGTTGAATTCTTCACAGAAGAAATGTTTTAGCAGGAAATACTAAATACTAAAAAAATAACAATATTAAAATAAAATTATCAAAATATTAATAATATTTAAATACTAACAATATTAAAATATTAATGATATTAAAATACTTACAATATTGATTTCAAATTTTGGTACAAGGCCAGCAATTTAGGGGGATGGGGTAAGTCAATTAAATCAACCCCAGTAGTCAACTGGTACTCATTTTATCTATCCTGAGAGGATGAAAGGCAAAGTCAACCTTGGTGGAATTTGAACTCAAAACATGAAGACAGACAAAATGTCGCTAAGCATTTTGTCCAGTCTGATAATGATTCTGTCAGCTCGCTGTTTTTAAAATATTAAAATATTAACAATATTAAAATACTAACAATATTATGAATGTAAAAATAATGATTACTTCAATAATATATAAATAACATCTTTTTCTCTAAGAGAATTGTACATAAATATGAAATATGTATATAATTGATTTTTCAAATGAAAAGCTACCTATTTCTAAAAGGTGCTGGATGAGTGTGTGACCTTCATGAGTCTCTAAAAGATTGAATTACTGGCTTACACAAACAACTGAAAATTGATGCAATTAATTGTAATATTTTCTAAAATGCTTGATAAATATTTCACTATCATTAAATTTATTTTATTGCATTTACACAACACCATTACAATTCTTTTTTTTTCTATTGAGGCTAAACTTTTATTGACACATCAAATACAAATCATCAATTTCTATTTATTTTTACTTTTTACAAATCAGTTGAAAAACAACTTCAATACAATCTTTATAAAGAAAAAGAGAAAAATAAAGGTGGGCAAAGCAGTAGAAGACTGAGGGGGAGGGGCGATGGATCACATATCCCAGAACAAGAGAGGTGCTCAGCCATGCCCCACAGTAATGACCTCGGTGGCGTTGCCGCAGAGAATGGCCAGCGACACTTGCTGCAGTAGCCACTCTGCCTTGCAGGGGTCATTTCTCTGACAGGCTGCCACAATCCCTATTTTGCAGAGGAAATTGGTTGTATGGGGTCCAAGAACATCTGATGTCTCGATGGCAACCGTCACAAACTGATAGCAGGCAGCCAGGCTCCTATACTTATAGATTGTTGTCTCCTCTACATTACAAGTGGTGACACCAGGATTTGTGGCAAATGTTGCAAAGTTGGAGCCGGAGAACATGTCGTTGCACTTCGTGTCCCAGACTAGGGATCTGCCTCCCTCGACTGGGAAGAGGGCTAGCCCATCAGGGTGCCTACCATCCCCACGATCAAGACCTGCAGGCTCAAGTTGAAATGGAAAGGCAGCTGCGTCAAAGCTCTTTCTGATGATGTCATTCAGTGCTGCATGTCGGGGGAATCGGCCTGCACTAAGGCTGGCTGCAGGATAAAGGCTGCAGGATGAATTCTATTACTGCTCTGCAGCAACATTTGTGCAGCTCACACGCAGAGACCGAGGCATTTTGTACCACCCCGATACGGGTGCACTCATCATCTTGAAGAGTACCGGTAGATGAGGATGGCACTGAATTGAACCATGCACCGCTATTTGGCTGTGAGGCAGAATGGAGGCAGGCCAGGTGGTGCTGGTCAAGTGATATCTCCAGCCGCTTTAGACAAGCCCACAAGACTTGCATTAGATGTCGTCCCAGTTGCATTGGACATCCATAATCTGTGGGACAGCGAACCCATCAGCAGTCCAATTGGCAAGGGATGACTCAGATACCTGGGCTGCATCAGGTTCAGCTAACCCATGGAGTATCTCTCCAAGGAGGTGCAGCTGGAGGGGACTGAGGAGAGGTAGGCCAGTAGAGCCAGGTCCACTGCAGATTTCAGACCAAGGCCACCAAATCTAATAGGCAGTGTGGCCTGTTGCCAGCTGGTGCTGTCAAAACAGTGCTGGATGGGGTTATCAAAGTCATTGAGGTGGTCTCTGAAAGGGTGACATGGTGCACTGCACAGTGAGAAAAGGAGCCTAAGCAGAGGAAGAGCTCCAGATGCGCATCAATGAGGTGCATTCTCTCGGTCTCTCCTAGACAAGTCCACAAGCTTTGCTTCCAGATACTCTGATATTGTTTTCAGGTGGATTGGGGAGCCAAGGATACAGACAGTGTCCTTAGGTGTCAGCTGAGTCCCTGCCAAGACAGACTAGATGCTGAGTTCAGTGCCTCGAAATTCAGTCTTGCCATAATTCACATTGATCACCTCCAACTTAGACCAATTATATTTTGATTCTATTTTAAAGTTATATTTAAGATTTAGGTATATCAAGTATCTTGGTTTGCCTTCCTCATTAGATTCATTGCTTGAGTGGAAACTGCTTCTATTTCTTGCTTTGCAGGGGATAAGTTTTTATCCCATTATTGGCATTGTAGTAGGTTTTTGAACAACAAACTGGTTTATTGCAGCCAAGTGAGTTATTGTTGGTCCCCAGGATAAACTTAATTGAGCTTTGATCAAAGACATTCCAGTCAACTCCATCTTGTCGTTTTGTATAACAGAGACAACTTTGTTCCGTGATTCCAATTTTAAAGTCAATAGATGTGAAATGAGGGAGATTTAACTGCTATTTCAAGCAGGATGGACAACCATTTAGAACCTTCCTTCTTGGGGACAGCAGAAATTCATTGCAAAAGATGTCACCTTAAATAAAATATTTCCACAGTTATTGATAACAGAGCAGCTACTGGGTTTAACTTTGGAAACAAAAAAGTTCTTGTATAATAGATCTGTGACTCAAAATATTCAGGTTGAATTTCTGTGAAACATCTTCCAGGTTAAAAGGAACAAAATTACAAACTAGTAGATGGCATCACACAGGGATACTTAAGGTAACGTTAGTATTGCACCTGTATATTTAAAATAGCATTAGTATTACACAGGTACATTCCAAAGTGTTGAAATGAAATCATGACTGTAATGAGGTTTGAACTTAAGTCTCTAGAATCCTGGATTCAGTAAAGTAATTAGTCCAGTGTTGTAACCACCACTTCTACATTGTGCCCCATCGAGAGAGACATTAAGTTCAGAGTTTTAAAAGCTTTAACTTTAAACAAAAAAAGTCCAATATGCTGTTTAGTCTACATTATAAATGAGATATTTCTATGTTCAGTAAAGTTCCAAGGATTTACTAGTGTGTGTGTGTGTGGCATGGTCAGTTACACTGTCTTTACGTTCTGAGTTCAAATTCTGCTGAGGTCGACTTTGCCTTTCATCCTTTCAGGGGTTTGATAAAATAAGTACCAGTTAAGTACTGAGGTTGATGTAATCGACTCTTCCCATCCTCCCAAATCGCTGTCCTTGTGCCAAAATTTGAAACCATCATTACTGAGAAAGTGGATGATAGAATCAGTAAAGTGCCAGACATAATCCTTGCTTTATATATTTTAGTTTGAATACTGAGAGGCTAACTTTGCTATTTTATTCTTTCTGTCAAATTGGTTTGTGATTCTGGCAAAATGGAAGGCAGAATTGTTAGATTCAGTAGAATCAGTAGGGGGAGCCTTGCAGTATTTCTTCTGGCACTTTATGTTCTGAGTTCAAATCTCACCAAAGTCAATTTTGCCTTTTATTCTTCTGCAATCAAGAAAATAAGCATCAGTCAAGTACTAGAATCAATGCTTTTCACTACTTTTTCTTCAAAATTGCTGACCTTGTAGAAACTATTATTATTATTATTGTCTTCAAATGCCGCCAGGGTCGACTTTGCCTTTCATCCTTCCGGGGTCGATAAAGTGAGTACCAGTTACGAACTGGGG
>JAOPUL010000002.1:18678521-18689203 GCA_027564515.1 Octopus rubescens | reverse complement strand
TGTGTGTGTGTGTGTGTGTGTGTGTGTGTGTGTGTGTGTGTGTGTGTGTGTGTGTGTGTGTGTGTGTGTAAACTTTTGCCTTATATGAAAAAATGTCCTGATGTTTAAAAACAATAAGGCAATTGCCTTATGATACAGTTTCTGATAGTTTGAAAGTCTATTTAATTATTTCTGGCTGTTCCAACCAATTACTTACCTTAAATATATTAAGCAGGTAATTATTTTTCTATGTGAACATTGAGATGATCATGTTTTTGCCAGTATTTTTTTTCTCTTCATTTTTTTTTAGAGAGGTATAACTCATGTTTTTAAACTTTAGGGTACCAAATATCTATATCGATAACAAATATAGATGGGGGTGGAGTGGGGGTGATACAATTTCTTTAGTATTGTATCAAATCCTTCTATGGGATACTGTTAGAAGCTAAATTCTGGTAATAATATTAAAAATGTTACCAAAATGATTTGTATTCTTCACATATTTTTTGTAAATTAATCAATATGAAAGATGTTTTATTTGACTTGGCCTCCAGCTATCTTTTCAAATTCTTTCTAAGTAGATCATTGAAAAATCAATGACTGAATTTGTAAGCAATGAAAATTCATGTTTGGGTGTGTCGGTTGTCTCTTCATTTATGTAAAAACAGTATTAGACAAGCATTAAAATACCATTGTTTTGGAGAAAGGTTTTTTTCTTTTTAAGTTTTAGTCTGGAAGAAGGAATTGCACTGCCTTCTTCTCTACCATCCTGACCAGTGAGATGAACATGGGAAAGGAACATATTGTTATGTGTTTGCAAAGATTGAGATATGTACTTGGGGAGAGAGAGAGAGAGAGAGAGAGAGAGGGGGGCGGATTTGTGAGGATAATGGCCAGCTCTGAGAGTAATGGAAGGGACACTGTCTTGGTTTGAAATGACCAGAGGTGATTTTATACTTGAGATGTATGTGTAGATAGCTTCAAGCCTGGTGGAATTGAAGCCTGGTTTTATGTCTGTGTTGTGTGGATTTGGAAGCGAAGTAGGCAGCAAATGTGGAGGTTTTCTTCAGAGGAATTTTGCCTCCAGAATTGTCATGGTTTAAAAAGAGGAGAGAAGAATTCTGTGAAGTAAGTAGAGATTTCTTTAGCAACAAACTAAAACAATCATCTGTTGTTTAGAAGTTTGGAGAACTTTTTGAGTGTCGATGCATGGAAGCATTCTTTTGTATTTTGGATGATGATTTGTCTGTCTGTCATGGGGTGTGCTGGGGAGTAAAAGTTGTCTTGTTGGTTGGGGCTTGTGGGGTTTTTTTCTTATCTGAACTATTGCAGAGGAGTGAATGGGTGGGGATGGGGAGGATTTGAGGTTCTGTGTTTTGGTTGTGTGTGTTGGATGTGGAGGGACTTGACTAATATACACCACCACCACCACCACCACCACCATTTGCTGTCTCTGATGTGTTAGGATTAAGACACCTGGACTGGTACAGCTTCAACCAGTCAATTAGCTTTAAGTGTTGTAGGGACCTTTTGCTTTGTATATGGATGGGTAGCAAATAGTCATGGCAAGGAATTGGTTGTAGAACTCAATAAGTGCAGAGCTGGAAATGGTTTGGTTGAAGCTGGGTGTGAAAGGGATCGAGGGCTGTCTGTCTGTCTGTCTGTCTGTCTGTCTGTCTACGTGTCAGTCAGGGATGTATTTAGGGAATGAAACTAGTTATTGTAATGAGTTAAGGATTGTAAAAGGTTTAGTTTCTACATTAAGTATTGGTAAGAATCAGTTTGTTAAACTCCAACTGTATTTTAGACTTGGCTGTTGTTGCTGCTGCCATAGCTTTGCAGATCATTTAAATTCTACCATTTGTAATAATCAGCACACATCTGTTATTTATTTGCACCTGGTTATTTCTACATATTTTTTCTTTTATGAGTTGAATGTCTAAAGAATGGCAAAAAACGAGATAATTACAACAGGTAAAGTTGGTGTTGAAATGGAAATGTTGTAGCAAAATGGCTCAAAATGTGTAAAACTTTTAGCAGCAAGGAAATGGGGGAGTCTTTCACTACTAGCTTCTCTATCCTCTCCAGTACCATTATTGGCTTTTCAGTAATAACATACAAGTTAACAAATATTTGTGTGCAAAAGTAACTCTGAAACTTTTCAAATATGAAAATTCTGTTGCACCAGTGGGGCTTAAACTATAGAAAATGTGGCAGTAATTCATATTCAAAGATCCTTGATTACACTCTTCAATAATTAGTGTCACTAGTAGTAACTGAACCAACTATTACTAATGGAATTATTGATAGCCAGCAGCGTACTAGCTATTACTACTGCTTACTTTTGTTAATGTATGAATCATTCAATCTCTCCACCTTTGTCATTAAAATTATTTTTGTCAACTTTGACCCAACTTGGCCAAATATATTCTATCATATGTTCGTCATCCTTCTTGCAGCTAAATTGCATTTTTCAATCTTTTCTTTTTATTTCTTACTGTTTACTTGCTTTTATACCAGTTTTGTTAAAGTGGTTCCAATGACCAAGCAAACAGGCATCTTGTTGTTTATATTGTTTGTGAACAGTTTTACTAAGAAGATTTAATACTTGAGTCCAAGTAAAATTCCTTACATTCTATTTTGCTTATTGTTTACTTAGTTTTATATCCCAATCCTGTCTACTCCTGTGTCTGGTAAAGCTTAATATGAAGAAGTGTATCTAAACACTACAACTATATTAGGTGGTCACAGGGCAGCAGCAACATTATGTTCTTGTGGCTACTGGATTTTCTCTATTTTGTTTTCTCCTTATTTAAGCAAAAAGAGAGGGAGGAGCCATGGCCATAATCTTTGCTGGCATTCTCCATTTGATGCAGTTGTTTTCCAATTTGAACTTCTGTAAATTGATGCTTAGAAGAAAAAAAAAAAAACATGGGCAAGAAAAATTGTAGGTGACACCAGTTTAAGAGGAGAGGTTTATGTAGTAATGGATAAGATGAGGGGGAGGCAGATGTAAGGCAAACTACTAACCAGAAAGAAAAAAAAAAGGTTTAAATGGCATAATTTTCATTACTTAATTGTATTAATTGTGTAAATCTAGTCATTGGTGAAGTTTAATGGATGTGAGTTCAATCTGTGGTTCAGTTCAATAATCTACAATCTGGTTGGGGTACATTAAAAGTAGGAGAATGTCTCAGATAAGATGGACAATGGAATGAAAGCCATTTACTCCCATGAATTTAATAAAGACATTCAGTTTCTAAATTTTAGGACTTCACTAAATGTAACAGGGTACAATAACCAAAATGTTGAAGACATTGGTTTGAGTGTGTCAACTTCAAATAATGGTAATTCTTTATCTCAGAAATTCTAAGTGAACAAGAAATGGAGATAATTTTGAGTCCATTGAGACTCCCGGATCCCAAATAAAATCATGATGTAGATTTAATGGTTTAATTTTTATTTATTCATCTATACACATATATAGATAAAGGAATGATATGGTGGGCAATGACTGATATAATGTGTTCAGGTGTTAGCAGTTCAGACTGAAAGGTAAACTTTGTTCCTGAAAATGTGTGAAGCCTCCAAGAGAGTTGAACCTTTTACTCGATTTTGATTATTACTTGGAATATTTTTGTTTAGGTTTTTCTTGTCACAGTCTTGTCTAATGATGTTTTCTAATTTTGGCACAAGGCCAGCAATTTTTAGAGAAGGGAGAAGGTGATTGCATTGACCCCAGTACTCAACTGGTATTTATTTTATTGATTTTGAAAGGTTGAAAGGCAAAGTCTCAACCTCAGCAGCATAAAGATTGTGAAGAAATGCCACCTACCATTTTGTCCGGCACATTAATAGTTCTGCCAGCTCGCTTGCTGCCTTCCAATCTTTTCTAATAATAGGAAGATAAGATCTTCATTGTTATTGTGTTGTGTGTAAGTACCAACCGACCCAATGCCCTTTCTCTCTGGAAGCAGTTTTATTACCTGGGAGCAATGAGTTGAAGAAACTTTCCTATGATTGTGTTGGAAAGACAGGTCCTGATATACTGAACTCTTTTAGATGTTTTATAAGAAAATAATAACTCCAAGCATAACCCCAATTAGTTACCACACACACACACACACTTGCACATAATACGCATAGCAAAGATACTTCAAGTATAAAAGTCTACTGTAAAAAATTTGTTAATTATAAAGTGTTTTTAATTGACCACAGCACTACAGAAATCTATGACAGCTTTTATAAATAACAAATAGAGGTGGGTTAAAAACATTTTACTTAAATGGCAGAGTTTTAACAGTTTAGTTAGTGAAAGTCTATAAAAGTTAGACTTAGTAGGTGGGCTTAGCAATTATATGGCTCGTAAGAGAGGGAATGCTAATTAAGCCTGTAAATTGTGTCAAAAATCCTCCACCCACACCAAACTTTATCTGTGGCTTAGAGATAAATTGTGATGGCAACAGAATTGAAGAGTGGGTCAGTGTAAAAGGGAGATGAAAATTAAAGTGGGTTTTAGGGATATGTAAATGAGGTAGAATTAATGAAGAAAACAACAAGTGTAAGTTCTTATAATAATAAAAGACAATTTAGGGAAGTGGTGGGAGTTAAATACTTGGTGTGATGGATTAAGTTGGAGAGTGGAAAAACTTGTTTAATGTTTTGTTGATGAAGAATTTGTCCATTTTAGAACATTGAAGCAGAGAGATGTGTGAAATGACACTAAAGAAGGTCAAACCTGAAAAATTGATCAAATAAGAATAATGACAAACATTTATTTCTGAAGATATTCCTCTTATTTAATTTCCCTCGTTTAGTTTTTAGACAAACATTTATTAAGAGATTTAAGAAGGAACAAATGAAAGTGATAATCTTTATCAACTTTTACATATTTGTTCTTTAAATCATTGAAGTAAGTTTTGATTTGTCCATTTAGGCCACTGAACAACACACTTTGGATGAGTTTTATTAAACATCAAAATAACAGATAATAAGTATTGTATTTCTTTACACCTGTTTCTAGGGAAGTATGAATGTCGTATTTTCAGAATGTAAAAGGAGAAATTCAACAGATGGAATTTTCATATAGTTCCAATTAATTTTATTTAATATCTAACTGAAATTAGGTACATGATTTAGTTAAGCTTATTATTAGTTAACCTAAAAATGAGCACTGAATATACAGATTTATATTTTAACAGGTGAAGTGTATCAGCACATAAATAAGAAACTGATAGGATTTGAACCTATGTCTCCTTAGTTAACCAAATACAAATTTCATTCTGAAGAAAATGTAAATTTGAATCCCATCCGACCCTTTCATCTTTACACACAACCATATAATTATTTTAATAAAAGTGTTTTGATGTTGAAATAATCTCCAAACATTTTAATTAAAATAATTTTGGGTTTGATATCTTTGTGTTTGTTTCTGTTAAAACAAAAGAAAGGAAAAGTTTAAAGAACAAAGAAAAACACATTTTAAGGAAATTTAATATTTCCTAAATATATTGACGCCCATTTATTTTGACCCTTCTCTACAGTGTGTAAGTGAACAGTTTATCTTAGAAAAGTATTAACTCCAGCAGGAATACATTTGACAAGAGTTAGGGTTAGTTTTCATCTTTTGTAGTTTGTAAATAACTAATACCTCAGACTGAATTATATTTAAAAATTAATGATTTTGGGGAAAGTTTTCTTGTCTTATGAGAGAATTCACCTAATAATAAGTAAAGCTGCTTTAGAATTTAAAAAAAATGCATATATATAAAACAATTTAAGAGAAATAACTCAAATAGGCCAATGATGTGTATTTTAGGTAAATATGTTGAGAGGGGGTGGGGGGAATGATGTAAGAAATTCTCAATAAATTGGAATAACTTTTAATTGAAGAAAGGAAGCAAAAAGCTCATTGTGGGAGAGGGAAATAGTTTCACAGAATTAAAAATTAATTTCACAGAATTAATTAACAAGTAATTGGTTGACAAACCTAGCAGAAGAAACTCAATATTTATTTACTGGTAATGGGAACAGGGCTGGGCATCTTTCAGTCTTGAGAATCGTTAATGATAACTTCTTAAGTTACTATTTTCTTTCTCTAAGAAGTAAATTTCCATTTATTGAGAGACTATTTTTACACATTATCATTGATTACATAACCCCCCCCCCTTCCACACACATATTTTTCACAATCGTTGGTCTGTCATGTCAACTTATATTATCTGTATTACATGAATAAACAAACAAACTGACTGCTAGATGTTTTATAATACACATTGAATGTCTTTGATTTCTCAAAGCTGCATGAAACCTTAATCATAAAAGAATGTGGAAGAGGAATTTCACAATCTTTTAGCAAAGTGAAACAGTTTCAAATGAGAAACCCAACGATATTGTGAACTTGTTGCACTCAGGTCTCTCCTTAACTACCACAATCACCACCACCACTATCACCAGTGCTTATTATGTGGCACCAAAACCAGTGATTTGCAGAAAGTCCAATTGTTGTGCAGACTGCATGATTCACAGAAGTCATCAGATGTAACAAATGTGGTGTAAGAAGTGAATAATTTCTTCTAGTTTTACTGAAAGAAAGAAATTGACAAAAGACCCTCCATACTTATTACAGATTTTATTTGTTACATAAAAACACAACTGTGATGAGTTGGGGAAAAATACAAAAGTGTGTGGAAGATGGAAGGTAAAGAGTGTAAGAGTCACACAAAAGAAGTTTGTGTGTGTGTGTGTGTGTGTGTGTGTGTGTGTGTGTGTGTGTGTGTGTGTGTGTGTGTGTGTGTGTGAAAACAAAATTTTTGGCAAAGTTGCTTTGTCACTGGCAGAAAGAAACTGACTAAAAGTGACAGAAATAAATTGTATGAAGGAAGCAAATGAACCTGTTGCTGTTTATTTTACAGGTATCCTGAATATATACCTGTGTTAAAGCCAAACTAGGTCACTGAAATTAGAGTTCAATGGGCTTATCTAGATTCACCATCGGTCTAATCTAAGATAGTGACAAATTTGACAGCTTAAACAAATAGCTACACAATCTGCAAACAAACAAAATGAACCTGAAGATTCAGGTTTCAATCTTTGATCACAGTTCTGTTGTATAACTACTACTTGGCTAATGCAAATTATAAAAACACATTATATTAATTTTCTTCATCAATAAGACCCTAATCTTTAGAGTTATACAATAGAATATAAGGTATTAATTTGTACCATTTGTCTATTATGCTGCCTTGTCAAAAGTCAGTGAACGCATATTTATAAAACGTTCAGTCTGTGTGTCTTATTCTCTCTCTCTCTCTCTCTCTCTCTCTCTCTCTCTCTCTCTCTCTCCCTCTCTCAGAGAGAGAGACAGAAAGTTTATTATTCAGTTTGTCATGAAGTTAAGGTTAACATACTTTATTGAGCTCAGGGAATAAAATATGTTGGTCAGTATGTGTGTGTGTAAGTATATGTGTATGTATATATACATATGTATACATATATGTGTAGATGTGTGTGTGTGTGTGTGTATGTATGTATATATATATACACACACATGGCACTGATAACAATGGAAAATTTATAAAATTTCAGTTCAAGACTGACAATTTGTTTTTCTTTTGAATGACAATATTTTTTGTAGACAACATTGTTTACTGGGTTATATTTAAGAATATTGTTAGGAGCAAATAATATTTAGAACTTAATTTAGAAATTCTTCATTAGTTTTCTGTTATCCCCGCCCACTTTCACATTGTGGTGGAGTTAAAGTCACCCATAAAATAACTGCTTCCATTGTTTCTCTGCTTGTTCTAGTTAGAAGTTAAAATGTTATCAAGGCATTTTATGAAATGGTCTTTATATAAATCAAGGTAGGTGTCGTGTTGTGTATTCTTGACACTAATACATCAAAGTATTGCTGTCCATTGTTGGTATTTGACAAAACCATTACAGAATGGATTACTGGCTCTGTTTATGTATTTTGAATGTCTGTGGGAAAATATTTAATTTCACTTTAAAGATCCTCTCTTCTAAAACACAATTGAGTATAATTTGTAATCTCTCATCAGCCATTCTTATTCTGTATTATTTCATATGAAACACAAGTCTGAAAGATTTAATGACTTCCCTGGATCTTCTTTCTTGAATTCTCATTTCTCATCAGACCATATTTTCAAGACTACATTGATGTAAAGCATTCGAATTTGTATTGATTTTGGTAGTGAAATCAAAAATCTTGCAAAATAATTGTGTTACATTTATAACACAGTAGTTCATTGGTTCCCTTTGCGACTAAGTGGCTCTGGGTTTGATCTCACTACCCCATGCATTGGTCAAGTGTCTTCTACTCTAGCCTTAGATTTATCTGTGTCCTATCAGTGGAATTTGGTGGATGGAAATTATATAGAAGCTGCTGTATACGTTATGCTATGTGTGTGTGTGTGTGTGTGTGTGTGTGTGTTTTGTTACACTAGTGTTAATTAGTTTTGTGTTATGTTGTATTCTTTTGTGTTCTATAACTTAGTGGTATGAGGAACAGAGATTGATAAAATAAGTAACAGACTGCAGTAAGCACTAGGGATCAATACAATCAACTAGGCCCTTTTTGTTTTCATATTAGTTGGGTGTGAAGGAAGGATTTGCATCCATGGGCCTACACAGGTGCTAGGAGATTGGAGAGATTAGGGTTAGGGTTAGCATTTGTCTAATTGCAACACCTGCAGGAAAATCTTGTGTGAGGTGAGAATTCCAGAGGAGCATCGTTCTGGGGAGGAAATTCTGGGATAGAAATGGTGCAAGGTCTGATGGTGGCCAAAGAAGAGAGAAATAAATGAGTTTGGAATGTCAGACTGGAGCTGTTTTGAGACTAGCAACTGCTTGGTGCTGGCCACTTGGAGATGGTGCTGAAACCAGTCAAAGAATAAAAAGTTAAATTATTCAGATCTAAAAGAAAGAACCATATAAAAACTCAGTTTAAAGAATAAGTGAAACTAATGTTCTGCATCCGACCACCACTTCTGTCTTCTTTCCAGCTTCCCAACTCCCCAGTCTTGTACCTCTATTACAAGCCATCTAAACTTGTTTTTTCATCACACTCACCCCTTCCCTTCTCAAATACTAATCTCCCCCATATAGTTAAGGACACTCACCCCCCACCTTCCTTTTCCTTCTTTCCTCATTTTGCAAGTCACTTGGCAACCTCGCTAGTGCAAGTAGCATGAAAAAGAGTACCCAATACACTCTGTAAAATGGTTGGTCTTAGGAAGGGCATCCAGCTATAGAAACTATGCCAAAGCTGATATGATGCAGCCCTGCATCTCACTGGATCCTATTAAACCATCTAACCCATGCCAGCAGGGAAAACGGTTTTTAAGTGATGATGCTGCTGATATGCCTGCACAACTGGGCCTTTCACCCAATTTCCTTCCTTCTCAAGACACCCTCACTACCCAACACCTCCCTAACAGCAGTTCTTCCTTCATATCATTTACTTTTCTAACTACCCTGAACCATTTTACTTGTGATCTCTCATTAATAATGTTCTCTCCACCCACACTTTCAGTGATCTCTCATTAATAATGTTCTCTCCACCCACACTTTCACTGATCCTCCCCAACCCCACTGAGCCATCAAATTATCCCCCCACCCCCATCACTATAAATCTCTCACCTTCCTCATATAACACACCCACTTCTCTCTTCCCTATCCATTCCTCTAATCTACCCAATACCATCCCCTCCCTTTTGTCCTTCTCCTGTCTACTCTTTCATCGTTACTATTCTGCTGTTCCACATTGTCAGTCATCTTTTACTCTTCTCTCACTCCTGGTCTTTCTGCCCACTCATTTCTACCCACATCATGTGTTGAAGGCCCCCCCCCATCACCATTTATTTATTTCTTGTCAGTTGACATCACTTACCTTCACTTGTGAAATAATAAATCTTATGGTCACATTTATGACTAACTTGTAAAGTAAATGTTTATTTTATCAGTTTATGGAGTTCACTTTTGATTACAAAAATGACAACTGTTCAGCTATCCAAACAAATTGCTGTCATGAGTAAAACTAAAAGAACAATGAATTTAGTTTTGTCTTCAGTGCTGGATAAATTATACATCTATCATGTTTTATGGTAGACCTTTTATGTTCAGGTTTGCAAAATACAAGTTTCTGTGTCTGTTGCACTACAATTCTTTTCCCACAATTTCACTGGAACTTTGAAATAAATTGTTTTTAAAAATTAAAACTGTCTTTTTTTTTTATCTCTTTATTTTGTAAATGGTTTGACTAATCTTGTTGAACAATGTTAGATAAACTAGTTTTAAACATGTGTATGATTTAATCTGTTGCTATGTAGATTCCTTCTTCTTCTTGTTCCTAGTTGAATAATGGTGACAGAGATATTCCGTAGAAACATTGCACAATCAATGACTGATTTACATCTCAAACATTATTATATTCTTTAGGTCAATATTTTGGCTTTTCCCTTTGATTTATCTTCTACTTGTTAATAAAGTTGGTTGACCAAAATTTAAAAAATGGTGATAAAAGAAGTCTCTTTTAATAATCCAAGTCTGAGCTGTTCTTGGTGTATTTACCAAAACACAGCCCCTAATTTCCCTTGAGCAACACCCTATTATATTTGTGTGTATGTGTGTGTGTGTGTGTGTGTGTGTGTGTGTGTGTGTGTGTGTTTTATATATTTTAA
>JAOPUL010000002.1:18622943-18636269 GCA_027564515.1 Octopus rubescens | reverse complement strand
AAAGCCTTGTGAGTGGATTTGGTAGACGGAAACTGAAAGAAGCCCGTCGTATATATATATATATATATATATATATGCATGCACACATATATATCAATTACTTGTAGGGACACCATATTTTGTTATGGTACCATAACATAATGCATATTAAACACTTCTTTTTGCACAGCACACTTCAAAATGATGGGGGAAGGGGAAGATTAAAAAAAGGAAATTTAACCCATAATTTTTTAAACGTTATCCCTTTCTCCCTCCCCTACTCATACCTTCATGGCAGACATCACTGTTAAAAAATGTTCTGCCCTCCCCCCCCTTCCTTATTCTGAAACACATGCAATTCAAATGTCTAGAGGGAAAAAAAAGTTTAAATCCATATATTTTAAACATCTCCCCACTCTCTGAAACAGTAACCACCACAAAAAGGATTTTTATTTTATTTATTCATACTTAAAAATGGATGTTTTGTTAGAACACAGAATACTACGACAGTTACCATGAGAGAATCTCTGATATGCTCTTTTGATGCATATAAGCACTCTTGTTTAGACCACTAGCAGGAGATAAATTACTGCCATCAAGACTACCAGATCACGTAAGTTCGGCCTTCCCTGGTCTTCTCAATGGTAGATGCTTGACTGCTGGAGATAACAGCTACATCTCCACTAGCAGTATACATAGAATCACAGTATCTAATCAGGCACCCGTGTCGCAAATAGCCAGTGGGGTTAGTAAAAAATAGCTAGTTGCGACAGAAGCAGTACTAATACCAAAAGGTATTAATGCTATCTCCAGCTGTCCAACACCTGCCATTGAAAAGGCCAGGGAAGGCCAAAATCACATGGTCTTATAGACTCTATGGCAGCGATGGTGGTGATTTACCACCTGCTAGTGGTGTAAACAAGAGTGCTTATATGCACCAAATGACCATATCAGAGATTCTCTCATGGTAACTGAAACAGACTGAAACAGTTTTCTGTGTTCTAACAAAACATCCACTTTTAAGTGGGGATAAACATTACCTTTTGGTATTAATACTGCTTCCGTTGCTACTAACGATTTTTATGTTAGTGTTAGTCATTTTATTCTATTCCACATCTTGGAATATTTGGAATTCACATTTAAAATAAGACACAAATTCTTTAATCTCCCCAAAATGTTAGCTCTCTCCATGGAAATGATTTTCTGTTTTTGTTTTATTTTCATTATTTTTCTTTTACACTTTTGCCAAATTGTAAAATCTTTTTTTTATATGAGATAAAAATTAAATCAAGGATAACAAATAATGTTAAAACTTACATTATTTAAGTTGACATAATTCATATCAAATTTAATCTTATAAACCCTCTTTTTCATCTCCTACACAAGACAAAACTAAATAAAAATAAATATAAGGTTTTACTTAGACAAGGTGCTGCTGCTATGACAAATTGTTGCTATTTAATGGACTGAGGGGAAAACAAGAGATATTTTTGGTCTAATTATAATATTCTTCAATAAAACTTGATGCCATGGGTAAGCATACTATTTCAGTGGTGCAGAGGCTGTTGTAGGATTGTTGTGTAACTTTACCACCTTAGTTACAGATGGTCAAGTAATTTAAGTATTGATTTTGAGTTACTCATTTTTCTTGTTTTTGTTCATTTTATTTCTATTTACCATAAAATTATAAACTTGATTATATTTATATTAATGATATTTGCAAGTTAAGAATATTTGAAAAACAACAGCAAAATTTACTTTGTTCATAATTAAGATTTAAAAATTTTCTTTATTTTTAGATAAGTCTCACATAAACATCGAAGATGAATGGTCGTTTCAGGTACCGTGTAAGGACAATAACAGGAGCAATGCATTTGACCATTGGAATTCTTTGTGTCATTATTTCAATAGTCGGTTTTTCAGTAGACTTTCATAAAAGGATTGAAATACAGACTCCATACCGGCACAGCTATAATAAGGATGTACCACATTCCTATCCGACCAAAGTTACTGCTGGTGTATCATTGATAGCAGGCCTATGGGTAAGTATTGATGTTGTTTGTGACAGCTGTATATTGATCAAAGATACACCTAAATTTTTCAATTGTTAATACTGATAGAAAAAAAAACCTTTGGAATTTGGACTTAGATTTCAAACTGTTTCTTCTTTATTTGTTGTAAGGTACCAACACTACCATTTTGGAAGTGGAAGACATGGGCTGATAGTTAAGAGTAATTGAAACCTACATAAAATGGTTTGGAGTACTCTTAACCTGAACATGCAATAAAATACCTTACAGCAGAAATCAAACTGTTTCAAATATGTTTTAGCCCTATCCTAGCATAACATAGATGAGTTCACAGGTTAAAGATTTCCATAAAGTAATGCCTTTGGCTGAATGATTACATCAAGTGTTTAATTTATTTTGGGAATGCCTCATACTCCATGGAAATAATAATCGTATTTTATTGGAAGAAAAAGATTTAAATTTCAACTTTGATTCATTTTTCATTGTTTATTTGCTAAAATTTTAAAGCTATTCTCTTCATTTTACCTCTGCCTTTGCATGCTGATATTGGTTAGATGGGATGGGTCATCACAGTCCTAGTTAGTTGTAATTCAGATTTCCTTCACCGCCAGGCATGTTGGGGACCATGTATTGCTCATACATTCCATTTTTGGTATGGCTTCTATAGCTGAATGCCATTACTCTTGCCAACTAATTTTATAAGTAGTCTTATAAGTCAAAAGCTTTTGAAAGTAGGATTACAGAAATAGACTTACAGCCTACTCATTGTATTTTATGAAGATGGAATGTTTCATTAAATTGTTTGAATAATATTTGTTACATTTGTTAGTGTTCAAGTCTTCTACAAAAGATTTTTCATTTGGCATGGTATATAGATTTGAAATTCTACAATGTTGTTGATACAATATTATACCAATAATATCTTTTAAGTTGATAATTTTGTAATATTTTCAATGTTTTAATGTTATGATATTTGAGTTGCATGGAATGTAATTTAGATATAAAGAAATTGAACCTTATTAGTTGATTACATTCATTATGAGATAGTCAACCAATATAATGTCAGTGTATGTGGGATATAGTGATCAACCTGCATAAATGAATATTTCTTCTAAGAATAGACAATGATTTCATGTAAGTGTGAAGAACTTGGAGAAACCTATAAATCGTAGCTCAGCACATTTTGAGTTGAAAATAAGTGATAAAATAGTTACTGATTGATGTAATTTTCACAGAGACATTTTCTTGTAATGGTTTGAGACTAATTTCAGTAGAATTGATAGAATGGATGCTAACAGAGAGTCTAAAATTGTTGAAATTGATGAAAGTTAGTTTCTTTATTAAAAATACAAGGCTTATAGAATGGGTTCACTTCAGTGAGTATTTTGTGGAATGGAGTGTAGCATAAAGACATGTTTCCTCGAAGCTGTCTTGACTGAAAAATATGGACATACTTTTGATAATATGGCTAAATATGAATTTGAAATATATATTTGATTCCTTAAAGAACAGGATGGCCACAATTGGAATGCATTGATTATAAAATTTTCTTAATTGGAGTTGATCTAAGAGTAAATATATCAGATTATTGCAGTTGAAATTAGCATATTTTTAGTACAGGTTTAACAACCAGAATGAATCAAACTATTATTTTCAATGAAATTTTATTTTTAAACCACCATTTGTTGGGTTCACAAATCTTCATAGTAAAATTGAAGACTATCCAGTTGTTGAAAAAAATAAATATTCTAATTCTAATAGCCTAATGTAAGCACCTAGCCAACCACACTGGCTTTGGATATTTCATATTAGTTCTAAGCATTTATGCCCAATAAATAGAAGAAAAATTGAGTGGATAGAGCCATCCCATTTAAAATTATTCACTTAGAATTTTTAAAATATCTTTTCTGTAATCTACAGCATGCTTATAAAGAAGTTATCCATTAAAATATCTTACTTTAATTCATGTTCCAGAAATTCTATACTTCCTTTTTAAATCAGTTTGAGAAGAGAAATTAAAGTTTCTTATTTTAATCAGCATTTCCAAGGCAATAAATTATGTTCCAATTGTACTACAAATTAAAAATAATTATCATCAGAAACTGTTAATCAGGTTGTACACTGATATCTTTAAGAACTTTCATTATAACTTCTACTCTGTATCCTGTGCAGTTAGATTTGTTGCTGATCTTGTACAGAAAACCCTCAGATTCTTCTGAATGGCTTATGCTGGACATGTCTCATACTTGATCTGATAAGAATTCCTGTTAATTACATCATGATTTCTAAAATTGTATTGCATTGTTTCCCATTGTCAGGAGAAAGTCATGAGAAGGTCTTTGAAAGAGAGAAATTATTGAAAGAATGCTTAGCATATTATAATGCTAAGATATCTTGCTAATAGCCATTAAGAAGTGACAATCAATTTTAGTCTGAAAAACAAATTAATCTGTTTTTCAACCTAATTTCTATTTGTATAACCAACAGATTCTACCTCTGCCAATGAAGGATTTATTGGTGTTATACAAAACTGGTGAGATTGATGCCGTTAATGCTTCGTTTAGACTGTTGCAAGTCAAGAAAGGTATGAACAGTGATGAAATTCCAAATGGCTGATGTTGTGAGGAGAAAGAAGTGGGTATATGTGGCACCTGGCGAGTTGGACACGATATGAGTGATGAAATGAGGAGAGACAATTGGGTGAGGAGTGCCAGAGGGAAGGCAGTTTACACTGACCAACTCTGAAGAACAGAGGCCATTATAGTAGTGGTAGAAAAGATAGAGAGAAGAGATAGTACACCAGTGTGCCAAAGGTTAGAGCATATCTGTGAGTGATTTTATACAAGTCAATCAAGGGCCATTTCTCTGAATGTAGTCCAGAATGTCAGTATACGTAGAAGAAACACTGCTCCAGATGGGAGAATAGTACTGCACTGTGGTCCTCAGCTGAGCTTTGTAAAGTTTCCGCAGTTGCTGGGGCTGAAGTATTTTGTGGATTAGAAAAGAAGGGTCAGTATTTGGGATACAATCCTAGCTATGTTAAGGATGTGCTTTGTCTTAGAGGGATCCTCAGTGATAGTTAGGCCCAACATGTAAAGTGACTCTGAGGACTCTAGTTGAGGCTGTAGTACAGCATTGTTCCTTGATATGACTTCTCTGGATGTTACTTTTGAGGTCTCCATTCATGGAACCAGTGCAAATTCAACATGTGGTGTCTAGGTTGTGTATGGATGCTGCATGGTTGGGAAATGTTAAGGAGGAATGAAGAGTTATCATCTGTGTAAGAGTGGGTGTTGCTGAATGTGACAGTAAGTGGTCATTGATGTATGGAAGGAAGAGAGTAGGGGACAAAACTGAACCTTGGAGCACATTTGATTTGATTGAGAGCTAGACAGTAAAAGCTTCATTATCACATGTCCACAATTGTGTGATTAACTAGAAAGCTATGGATCCAAGAGATGAGAGATGGATGGAGCCTGTAAGTGGAAATTCACATGCCTGACAGCAGAAAACTTTCCTAATGTATAAAGTAACAATATTAAATGAGATTGCATGGATGGGTGATATAAGAGAGTAGGTCTCTTATAGATATGGCTCTAAAGATGCCATACTGGTGGTCAATGAGGAGAGAGAGAGAGTGAAAGGGAGATTCAAGATGTTGGAGAATGTCATGGTTAGTAGCTGTCTCCATTACCTTAATATTAAAAGTAAATGAAGTAGGATGGAAGTTGGTGAACCAGAGGGATTGCCTTTCTCAAAAATGTCACACACTACATGTTTCAAGGGAGTTTGTGGAGTATAGGGGCAAGTTCTAAGATCCAATGTTTGAATGTAATAGAAAGAACATTGTCAGTATTAGTGGCCTCGTTAGTTTGAAGCAGTCAAGAGTATTTTTGTACTCGGCATAGGTGTATGCAAGATTGAGATTGACTGAGGTGTATAGTGTGGAGTTAAATGCAAAATGTGCAGTGAAGGGGGAAGCTTTCTCCATGGAGGTACTACTCACAAAGATACAGAAGTGGAGAAAAGAGGTGTAGATTCTTTTGGTAAGAGATCTGAAGGATCAGCTGCAGTTTTGAACATAGGAAAGCTGAAGGGCTGGATATCTTTTACAGTCGCCATATAGTAGTCTTGCAACAGTGGAATTGCACAGTAAATATAACCTGATTTTTGGAAGTGTAAGTCACAGAATAAATAAAGATGCTTAATTTAATTTCTTTGCAGTAATTACTTTTTTAGAAATAAGTTTTTATGTCGTTATTAATGTAGATGAGTGTGCGTGTGTATACATAAAAACAATATCAGAAGGTGTGTTTATAGACATATTTATTTTCGGTGGTAAATGAGAGCTGAGCTGTTGTTATCCAAGCAAGAGAATATTGAGAGTCTCGTTATAGCTGACTCACTACAAGTTTGACTCCTTTTTACATTGTGAGTACAAATGTCTCTGGAATCAACCTTATCTTTCATTTCTTTTAAGGTTGTTAAAATAAGTACCAGTAATATAAAGATGTTGAGTCAATTGAATATACCTATTCCCTTCCTATTTATGTCTTATCTTCTAATGTTACATGTCATTAGTGATTATGCAGTAAGTGATTGTATATATATGGAAGCTCTCATACATGAGAGTTTTAAGGTAAAAAGTTTAGTATTACATTCTGGATATTAATTCTAATGTTATTGCTGTTATTAACTTTATTCAGTCCTTGTTATGTATTGCTTGAACAAGTTTCACAAGCAACTCATCAAGCCTTAGCTTTCTCAATGCTACACAGACTACACAAAACACAGTAGTTTCACATTAGAAATAGAGCTGCTTTGGTTCATTATTCTGGAATATCTTTGATCTTCATAGGTTTAGTGCATTTTGAGTTTCCCTTTCTGGTATAACAGCCTTCCTTTTATCTCTTTGTAAGAGAGTTCTGAGAGATTGATTAAACCATATATGTACATATCATCCTCCTCCTCATCATCATCCTTTAACATTCGTTTTCCATGCATGCATGAGTTGGACGGTTTGGCCAGGAGCTGGCAAGCTGGGGGGCTACACCATGTTGCAGTCTGGATGCTCTTCCTAAAGCCAACCACATCACAGTATGTGCTGGGTGCTTTTTACGTGCCATCAGCACCGGACTTTCAGCGCTAGATTGGGAACTAGGTTCCCGTACAACATAGCAGATACAATTGAGAATTGTATTTGCCTCATACAACTCGCTTCCGAACAAACATAACAGAGACAATTGAGAATCGTATTTTGCTTCGTACAACTCACTTCTCGAACAATCGAATCGTATTTTGCCTCATACAACTCACTTCCTGAACAAACATAACAGAGACAATTTAGAATCGTATTTTGCCTTGTACAACTCACTTCCTGAGCAATCGTGGCAGGGACAATTGGGAATCGTATTTTGCCCTGTACAACTCGCTTCCTGAACAAATATAACTCAGAAAATTGAGAATCGTATTTTGCCTCATACAACTTGCTTCCCGAACAAACATAACAGAGACAATTGAGAATCATGTTTTGCCTCCACTTGGCCCTTTGGATTGCCAGAAAGGCTTTGCTCTGTCGACTTTTGTCGATGCTGCCGCCTCTGCAACCGGACATCGTTGATGCTGCCACCTCAAGCAACAAGAACTCTCTTCCCGAACAAATATATAACTGAGACAATATATATATATATATATGATGGGCTTCTTTCAGTTTCCGTCTACCAAATCCACTCACAAGGCTTTGGTCAGCTCAAGACTATAGTAGAAGCCCAAGGTACCATTCAGTGGGACTGAACCCGAAGCCATGTGGTTAGCAAGCAAGCTTCTTACCACACAGCCACGTCTGTGCCTAACGAACAGATTGATATCCTGCTACAATAATAAAAAAAAGTAGAATATCAAAACCAGAGAGATCTGCAAGAGTGTGTGAAAACAAATCAGGATGGTTTTTAGAAGACAGTATGGGAGCAATAGAAGTCATAGTGATTAATGCATGTTAGGGTACACGATTCATTAGAAACTCTGATAAATTGTGATTTATTTCAATGCCATTTGACTGGACTGATTAAATGGATTTTAATCACTGACTAATTAGCATTCCTCTACTTTCACTGCCATTCCTGACTGATTAAAATAACCATTTTCTTTCCCCAGCTCACTTTTATAACAGAAGCATGTATTAGTTGAATTGTCACATTATATATACATGTATGCAGACTCATATACAACACACACACACATATGTTCACACACCCACATACACAAATATTTTACCACACATTTACACACACCCACACAATTTTCTTGTTCTACACTTCAACTAACTGAATATTCCATTATAATACTCAAAAGAAGAACATCGATTTCACCCATTCACTTGCTACAAGTCATTTCATAAACACTGAACCATAGTGAGAGATTTCTTCAGTTGTTTAGTCAGAATTACCATTTAGTCAACTCGCAACCATTTTACCATTTATACTAATGGTTGTCAACCAGGTTCCTTATAGTATTTTGTTGTTAAAATTCATCTGTAATAAATTGCTTATACTTCTACAATACACTAAATATTTTAATTTTTTTTTATACAATTCCTAATAATATTTAATTATAATATATTAAAAATATAATAGGATTTTGTTTTTTAACATTGAATAACTAGTGGGGTCCAGTAGAGTAAAATAGGAATCAAAGAGGTTCATAGGCAGAAACTGGTTGAGAAACACTGATCTATAGCATTGTTTTTGCCACTCAAGCAGGCCACAGGTAATACAGGTGGCAAGTAGAAAATATATTCCATCTTGTAAGTCTGTTCCTATTAATCTACATTCTATAGTTTACTTCTACGTTATTATGAATATCCATTTTCTTCAAAGTTATCATGGCACATATTGTGTTGAATAGAGCCAACCAGGTTGAAATTTTTCCTAAGATCAGGGTATAAGATCATAAGTGGAATGACTATGTGTCAGAGAATATTCTAGTAACATGCAAATCCTTTCTTGCAGAATATTTCTGATGACATCATCAAATCTTGAACCCCCCTTTGCTAGAACACTGAGCAATGTATCACCATAAATGTAATGAGAACTAATACTACAACAGGCATCCTGTAGTTTTCCACCATGTGGCAGTGTAAACAAAGAAGTCAAAACCAGGACTTTTGAATGGTGCCATTACAAAAAAAAACCCAGATAGGAATGAAATAACAGTGGACTACAAAACTAGAACAATTATATTGCAGGCATGAAGATTTAGAAATATAGATATAAGTTATAAATAATAAGTAACAGATAGATCAATAGATAGATTGATACTTATAGATATGATAAAGTATGAATAAGTGATAGATAGATAAGGTAGAAATAAATGATAAATTCAAACACCTCAACTATATCTTATGAAAAAATAAAATCTACAGAGATTCTACCTTCTAAACTTCAAAATACAAATTCAAGACATTAAGTGAAAAACCTTTGTTATTGATGTGCCATCAATGACCACAAATTTGCTTGTAATCCACAAGACGTATACTGGATTTAATAAACATCTAAGAGAAATGAGTCCATTCACAGTCAGAGCTTAAATCATTTGGGTTTAAAATTTGAACTGAAAAAGATTTCAATAAGAATACATTAACCCTTTAGAATTCAGATTTCTGTGTCAAATGTAATGGATATTTATTCACATTGATTTGAATTTTTGTAGCTTTGAGATTTCAATAATATGATTGTTTATTTTTAGAATAATATTGTAGAGTAAGTGTGAGAGGCCAGATCTGGCCAGTTTGAAGATAAAACAGGTAGATTATTTTAGCCGGATATGGTTGGTTTAAATGCCAAAGGGTTAAAACAGTCACAATTCCATTGTTTCTGGTTTTGAAGTCAAGAAAAACTGTTTAATATTTTTATAATACATTACTACTAACTCTATTGTAGAGAAATAAGGTTTGTCTGCTACAAGAATGGAGTAAATGATGAGAATTGAAGATCTGCTGCTTGATTGGCAGAATCCTTTGGCAAGTCAAATGCCTTGTGGTATTTAGTTACAATTCTTCACATTCTGAGACCCTACAGAGATCGATCCCGTTTCTCATCTTTCTAGGATCAATAAACCAAGTCTCAGCCAAGCACTATATTGATTTAATCAACTATCCACCCCCTCCCACAAGGCTTTGACCTTGTAATTTAATTAACTATATCCCCCTCCCCACCACCAAGATATCTTCACTTTGTACTAATGTTACAGAACAATATTTTAAGAGTGGAATCTTGGTAGAGACAGCAATTCACTAAGTTAAATGTCTGGCAACATTTATTTTTGTCCCTTTGCAATCTGAGTTCAAATACAAGCAATTTTAACTTTGCCTTTCTTGCTTTTCGTGTTAATAACATAATGAACTAAATTCAATCCAGCTACAAAAAAATTAGCATAATCAAAACAAATCAATATTTGGTTGAATATTACTAACCCATGGTTATATTTTTGACTACAGCTCTTTTCAAGTCATTCTCAACTCCTATACAGTGGACTAGGTCTCTCTCTCTCTCTCTCTCTCTCTCTCTCTCTCTCTCTCTCTCTCTCAATAGTCTTACTATCACTGCTAATAATAACTAATGATGCTCTATGTATAGTAAATTTGAGTCAGTGGAGAAGTCTGAAAGTATGTTACAATGAAAAAGATTAGATATTTATTTCTTAATGCATTATTGTAAAAAAAGGGTTGTTTGTCTATCTTGTAGTAAGAGGCATCTATTATTAATTGGGGATCAACCATATGAACTGTTTTTTGTAGAATTAAGTGCATTAGCCAGAAACAAAGAAATACCTGCAACCCCTGTGCTCCTCATTCAGTTTGTCATTTTCATTTTGATTGTATAATCTATAAATATATAACTAACAACAATAATATCCTGTATATTGCTAGTCTAAGAAAATGTAGCAATTATATAAAAATTATATAATGGGTACCTTTTCAAGTGATAATTTTTGCTAAACTTGTAAATAGACTAAAATTTAGCTCATAGTATAATAAAATATTTCATTTGATTTTATGTTTCCTTCATTTCAGATTGTTCAAAGTCAGCATTTGAAAGATCTTTCATTTAACCTTCCTCTTAATGCAAATAAATTTTATCAAGTCAATGAACCAGTTCATTTTCTGGTCTCATTTTTTACAGCAACTCGAGAAGATACATTATTATTGGTGGATTTTGGTGATGGGAATCAGAAAATGTTTATTCTTGATGCTAACCATACTAGTCATACAAGTGACTGTCAGGCACCAGTCTTATTACGTAAAGATTATGGTGATGGTTGCTATCTGCAAGGAGAAGTCTGCTACACCTATTCAATGCCAGGAATTTTTAAACCTCATATTATTGCTAAAAACAACATCAGTTCAGTAAAGACTACAATGGATCCAAAGTTAATTGTTTATGAAGAAATTAAATCTTCTGTCATTTTGTCAAATATCTTTATCCCAAAATATAAAAATACTACATTTTTCTTGAAATCACCAACATTATCAGAAAGCCAACCAATTAGGTGGCTGATCAGAACAAACAAACAAATTGTTCTTAACACAACAGATTCATTATACTTACAGCACACATTTCATGACATAGGGCAATATCATGTATCTGCTACGTTCCACACACTGCAGGACAATCAAGAAAAGGTACAAAAAACTGTTTATGTAAAAGAACCCATAACAAAAGTTACACTGCAGCCTATTAGTAACTATTTTCTTGAGACAGGTCAAAGTGTGACCTTTTATGCTCATACTTCTGTCAGTACACTTGTTAACTTCTACTGGAACATTGGTGGAAAAAAATATTCTCTTCAAAAGAATCTCACTTCAAGTCAAAACCATGTGTTCAAAAATGTTGGAGAGTTTCATGTGTCTGTTAGTGCCTCTAACGAAGTCAGTAATATCACTGCCACTTTGGCACAAAAAATTGTTGTTCAAGAACCCATAGAACTACTAAAACTTCTTATTGATGACGCAGTGTCAGTTAACATCCCCGTCTTTCTCTGTGTACGAGTCATGTCTGGTTCTGATTTCAACTTACTCTGGAATTTAGGTAACTCTCTACAAAATTATGAACTCGTCAAGAAAAATGGCAGTTATGCTTGCATTGAACATATATTTAAAACAGTTGGATTTGTAAACATCAGTGTTGTGGCTTTCAATGACATTTCAAACGTAACTGAAAGCTGGGAAGTCCTTGTAGAGGAACCACTGACATATTTCAGGATTGATATCGTCAGGCCAACATTTACTGGGATTCCAATAATGTTTATCATGAGGACTACAGGTAACTTAAATACTTTCACATTTATCTTTCATTGTTTTTGTTAATATATACGTGTTATATATGTGTGTGTGTGTGTGTGTGTGTGTGTGTGTGTGTGTGTGTGTGTGTGTGTGTGTGTGTTTGTGAATGTATATAATGCAGAGGATATGCTAAGACTAGAAAGAAATGAAGCTAGTATGCTCTGTTGATTGTGCAATGTCAGTGTGCATGTATGACAAAGTGCAAATGTATTGAGAGAAAAATTATGCATAAAAGGAATCAGATTTAGTGTGCAAAAGAGGAGACTGCAATGGTTTGGTCATGTGATGTGTATGAAAGAAGAGAGTTGTATAAAGTGGATGGCACCTGTGGAAGAGGGAGACTCAGGAAGTCATGGGATGAAGTATTGAAGACTGATCTCAAGACACTGAGCTTCATGGAGCTGATGAAAAACAGCTGAGATGATTTGGCAATTTTCTGTGCTTAAGAGGATCCACACCAAATATAAGGTCCCAAAAACATTTCACTTATGCTTGCTGAACCCTGTCCCTACACCCATACAGCCCCATCAATCTTTCCCCACATCTCATCTCCCTACGCCATCCCTTCTGTCCTCCAAACATTTATTCCTCCTTGATACATATTACATCCCCTAACTTCTTTCTACAACCAGTTACTATCTTCCTTCCTTCCTTCCTTCCTTCCTTCCTTCCTCCATTTCCAGCCCTCATTCTCATCCCTTCCCACATGCTTTCAACTATCACTATACCCCTCCCCCTCTCTTCTTTGCTATGCTATAATTCCCAGCATCCTCACATGTCTCCACCCCCATCACTAACTACTTGGTACTTCTCCCCCTCCCCCCATCTCTAACCATCTGCTACTCTCCCCTCCCACCTTAAAACCGCGCCCCACCCCCAAGCCACTGCCCATATCATGTTTTGCTTCTTCAGAGATTTTCTCTGGCATTCCATCATTACCATTTTATCTTCTTCCAAGATACTCCCACCCACCCTTAT
>JAOPUL010000002.1:18602007-18616612 GCA_027564515.1 Octopus rubescens | reverse complement strand
TGAGGACATAGGAATGGAGTTCGGGATAAAGAAATGTGGAGTCCTAATACTTCAAAGAGGAAAGGTGGTGAAAACTGAAGGGATGGAACTGCCAGACGGAAGTGTCATGAAGGACAATGAAAACAGTGATTATAAGTACCTTGGCATCTTAGAGACTGACAGAATAAAAGAAAATGAAATGAAGAGTTTACACAAGAAAGAGTACATGAGACATTTCTATCTGGAGATCTGGGCCAAACCAAACCCCAAATAATTTAACCGGTCAGTCCACTGCCCCAAATCGCTGGTGGACGGCATGGATCTGTCTTTTCAGGTGCTGATCTGCAAGCCTACCGACTTCTGGCTAATTTTTGTTTCTGTCACCACCTCGTAGTTCCTCAGAGCAGTGCCGATCACCTTGATGTATATGGTGTCCGACGCTATTAGGATGACGTCGTTGGCATATGAAAACACGGATCTTCCATATTCTAGATCTCGTGAGATTCATCTCAAAACCTCCAACTTCTGCAGTAGTGGCTCTATAGACACTACGTACAGAAGTGATGACGGACCCAGCGCATGATACTAAATGGTTCCGTCAAGTGAGCACATATCGCTGTACATTGCATCGATCCAGCTTCTGAAGACGGGCCCGAAACCCGTCTTAAGGACAGCCATCAAGTATGGATGATAGTCGACCCTATCAAAGGCTTTTGACTGATCTAAATTGATTAGGGCCCCACCCATGCCAGGTTCCTTACTTTCTATGATGTCTCGCATGAGGTGGAGGTTATCGTGGATAGATTTGTTTGGTATGGCACATGTTTGTACCTCACCTACCAGAGTATCGATGACAAGTACCAACTTCTTAGCTAACACCTTGACCAAAATATTCAACTCTACATTTAGCAGAGTTGTTAAAATCCTCCTCGTTTTGGTCCTTTCTCAGCAGCACCACTACACCTCTTTTCGCAAGACATGGAATTTTCCTGTTCTGCTACCAGTTGCAGTAGATATCTGTCACGAGGACCCCGAACAAATTTGGAATATGACAATAAAACTCGTAGGACAGCCCCAGCGACTTCTCCATCGTGCATCTAACCATCACTTCCCTATTTCGTCAGCTGTTATTGGCTTTTCGCAGAACTTCGCATCCCCAGCTGAGGGCTACGACAGGCCATCGAGGTAGGCGGTAAAGTCCACCCCTGTCTCCGGTCCACCGTCCGCCCCAAATAATTGAGCGAAGTGCCACTGAAAAGCCGCACACAGCTGCTGGGAATCGAGTAACCTGAGCCCCTCCTGATCCGTCACTGGCCGAATTGTGGCTTTGTTGCCACGTTTCGCCTCTGCCGCCCGGGCTCATCAAATGGCTTTTTCTCTCTCATGCATTACAGCACGCACCTGACCTTTTACAATGCAATTTTCATGCTTAGCATTGAAGAGTTGGTCAAGGGCCAATATCGCCGCCAGCATGTCAGTCACAGTGCCTTTTCTAAACGCCTCTTCTAGGTTATTAACTAGTTTACTCTCTACTCTAGAATTCTCTATCGCTATTTCCTTACTAAATCTTATCGATTCTAATCTAATAACCATTTTCATGGCTAGCCCCCATCGGATGTGGGGTTTTCCCCCTGTCAACTCCTTCTTAACTAGTTCTTTAATTCGGTCTCTGTAAACCTAGCGTGCCGGAAAAGACGAGTTGAATTTCCAGTAACTGGGTCCCTACCTATGCAACCTATCTAGGTCGACTGTACAGATCACAAATGTGTGGTCAGTATAGCCGACGATTTTGAATTGTAGACAACCTATGTTACCCTTGTTCACGGGTCTACAGAATACTCTATCTAGATACGATCTGGATGACCCATTGCAGTTTGCCCATGCCCATATTAGAGCAGTCGGAAAATCCAGTCAGTACCGGACAACCTGTTGGAAAAGACTGAGCTGGCTTGAGAGTATTTTTCACCCACCCACCCTCTCCTATCAGCTAGCCCTACACACTCCAATGTGCATCCAAGATGGCTTTCCAATCGCCCACTAGCACTAAAGGGTGGGACCTTCCAAGGAAAATCTCCAAACGCCTGAAGATATTTGGCTGCTCCATCCCAACTGGGGCATACACAGTGACTAGACCAAAGGCGCTACCTTCTCTACTGTTCATGTCCAGGACCACCAACTTAACGTCTGAGTCCGGGATGATTGACTGTATCTCGAGGTCCAGACCTTTCCAGAACAGCACCATCACGCCATCACCATCCCGGATCATGTAAGAGATGCGAAGATCTCGAAATCACTAAAACAAAAAGGTGCTAAGGCGCGTGTCAGAAATCTTGGTCTCGCTGACGGCTATCACATCTAAATGTAGTGATCTGAGATTATTGAGTAGGTAACCATGCTTCCAGACCCCTTCCCACTCCCAGTCCACGTGTATTTATGCTACCCACTGTTAAGATCACCTTGCAGGCCAAAAGGTAAAACGAAGAAAAGGAAACGGGTTGCTTACATATTTGGTGGTTCCGGAGACTGATTGGCTCGATCACCATAGGGTTTTGAGTTTTCTTTGGAAAGTCCTTTAGGAACTTATTGCTGGCCCTTACATTCGGACTTCCCACATAGGGAAATCCTCACTCAATATTTTAGCTCCAAGTCCAACCTTATTATTTTAAAATTATGTGGCACTTTGAAAGTACTGGACCTGAAGACATCTCCCTCTCTTTCGATGTTTTCCTTTTCTGCAATGAAGGACATTGGTGTTTTTGTCTGTACTTCCTATTAGCACAAAGCTTGGGGTGGGTGTATTTAGTTGGTGTTGTCTTTGTGTGCTTGTCTGTTTGTACTCCTGTGTGCTTTTCTTTGTTGTTGTTGCTCTTGTTGTTGCTGATGTTGTTGTTGTTGTTGGTGGTGGTGGAGTTGTTTTTGTGGATTTATCAGTGTTTTGTGGCTTGTGGTTTCGGTGATGATGTTGTGATTTCATGTGGTTCCTTTTTATTGTCTTTTCTTTTTATTATATTTACTAGGTTTTACCTTCTCTTCACAAGATGATATTTCCTTGTCGGAAGGATTTGATGTGGGGAGTGAGGAGGAGGCAATTTACCGCGCGCGCGCGTGTGTGTTTGAAATAGGTTGAAAAGAAGGGAGAGTGATAAAGAGGTAGTTGGTATGGATATGTTCCTGCGTGGCGGCTACTGGTTCTGTTTTGTGTGCTGTAGTTGTTGCTGGACTTGCTGTTGCTACTGTTGTTGTTGTTTTTTTCTTATTACCATTGCTGCCCCTACTGTTGCTGCTAGTACTGTACGCTGCTGTTGTTGTTGTTGGAACTGTGGCGTCGGCAGTAGTGGGGGCCTCTTTTCGCTTGTTTTATTATTATTATTATTATTATTATTGAAGGTAGAAAGCTTTGAAATACCTTCTGCACCACATAAGTAGTATCTTGGCTTTCTGCCCTCAACTGAAACTCGCAACTCCACTCCGTTGGGTATGTTGATTAGGTTTGGGGTCTTTTCCATCACCCCCGGTTTGATCTGAAGGAGGATCTCTACTGTGGTCCCAAACCAAAACTCCCTTTCTGTTCACTTCACTTCGAGAATAGTTTCACTGCCCTCGAAGATGACGTATGCCAGCAACCACCAGATGTCCAAATGATAGGTCTGTCTCCCTAAATAGGTTGGATAGGGGGTGAATTCTCTTGTCGTCGCTGCTGCTCTCGCTGTTACTGTTTCTCCTGCTGATGTTGCTGCTGTTACTGCTACAATCGTTTGCCGCTATAGTAGTTCGACTTTGAACTGTGATAAAAGAAGTTTTCTATCCTTCTGAGAGCGGAATGCTATCTTCGTTAGCAATGCGGCTGTTTATGTTGCTGTTGTTAATGTTGTTATTACTGCTGCTGCTGCTTCTGCTGTTGTTGTTGTTCTCGAGCCTCCACTCTCTAATGAAGCTCGTAACGGTATGAGGTACTCCTACTACCATCTCATTAAAGTTTGTGGACATGAATAACTCCATAACTTCAAACGAAAACAAATAAATATTACAGCAATCGTACCCTCTAAGGCACGATTTGGCAGACACCTCTTCACTAGTGAATTGAGGGGGGGGGGACGCGGATTATTTAAAGTTCTTACAAAAATTAACGAGAGTAAAATGTCTTCCAACAAAATTCAACAAACCTTTTGGGGTGGACGTAAATACGAGTAAACAAAGCGACAATAATAATAATAATTGTTTCTATTATAGGCATAAGGTCTGAAATTTGAAGGTAGAGGGCTAGCCAATTACATCGACCTCAGTACTCAACTGGTACACGGCAACACTATACCCGAAACACACAGGAATAATAAAAGAAACATACGAAATATGGAGAAGAAATATCACTATAAGAGAAAATATCACGGAAAATACGTTTGGTAACGTCCGGCGATATATCCTGCGACACAGCTCAGTGCCCAAGACCGAAAGAGACAAACTAATAGAAAAAATACACACTGAAAATAAACAAAACACCTAACAACTAAAAAAAATGGACTACAATCAGACAAAAATATCACATCAGACATTATATCTCCGAACACACAAAAGAAAGAAAAGTTCACAAGAGAGGTAACAATGCATACAGCAAATAAAAGGCTAAACCATAGTAAAATCTCTACACAACTACCCAAACCAGGAATAAATAGTACAGCACAGCAAATCAACAACACACATAGACAAGTAAATACTCAAACACAAAACAACAACAAACAAAATAACACTCACCCTGACGGACAGTTATCATAGATGATGATGAGAAACCGACTGAAGAAATAACAAAAATGAAAAAGAAAACATCAGAAGATCGATAAATATGAGTCATCGTAAACGTCTCCCCAGACTACAAAACAATAAACAACTGCCTGGCACCTTGGGTTAGAAGGTGTCTTCTTGTATTGCCCAGTCTTTGCCAAATCTGAATATATATACACACATGACCGAGTAAATAGTTATATCCATTGGGCAATATGCCAACACTACAATATAAAAACTAACAAGAAATGGTATAAACATGTACCAAACAAGGTAGATGACAAAGAAATAAAAGCTAATCGCTCAGACATAATAACCAAGCATTAGAAAAAAAACACCTTTTGCCGTTTTCATTTGTGACCAAATGAAAACGGCAAAAATATATGTTAAAAAAATTCAGGAAATCTGTTCGGTACAGAGTGGATGGAACTGTTCAAATTGTGGGATACGCCAATAAGTGTTTTGTGTGAGAATATAGTCGGTTCAGTTGAAGGTTCGAATGCGGCTGAGGGATTGACACAAAAATTAAAATGTTTATTCGCAGATATTTTCTCAGATGAACTGAGCTGCTGCTCGAAAACGAAGGCAAAAATTGTAGTAAAACAAAGTGCAACACCTGTATTTAGGCCAAAACGAAATGTACCGTTCGCAGAACTAGAACAGGTAAATAAGGAACTTGAAAGACTTGAAAGCCTAAGATTAATCGAGAAAACGGACCACTCATAGTGGGCAGCACCTACGGTCTACGTAAAGCAGAAAAATAATAAGCTACGAGTTTGTGAAGACTTTTCAGTAGGTTTAAACGATTGCGTAAACCCACATAACTACCCATTGCCAAGTCCTGAGGAAGTGTTCGCAAAGATGAATGGAGGGAAATTCTTCTCAAAATTACCTTTACCTTTCATCCTGCTGGGGTTGATTAAATACAGCATCACTGAAGTACTAAGATCAGTTGTATCAACTAACCCCCCCCACCCTCACCCCACACCACTCACAATTCTTGGTCTTGTCCTTAAATCAAACCATTTAAGCCTTGTGCTTAAATCATCCTCATTATTTATTAAGGTAAATTTGGAGTTGATAAAGTTAAGTACCAACCAAATACTGGAGATTGATGGTATTGTCTAATAAGCTCACCTAAAACTACTGGTTTCGTGCCTGGGTAATGGTGGTATCAGTAGCAACATTGAGGTCGATTTTAAGAGAGCAATGGATTGTTAGTGTACTGGGTTTGAAGGTATCAACTACTCCTCCTCCTTTCAAATTTGTTGGCCTTGTGCCTAAATAAGAAACCTTTATTACTATTTATTACTTTCCTTTGATATCACTTTATTTAATAATCCCTGTCAGGTAGGTATCAAAGCCCTTTATCTCTAACAATTTGGGCAGTTCTTCTGGATAACTTCCAGGTTGGGAACTATGGACAACTTCCAAAGTTCATTGGTATGGAAGTGCTCCAGTAGGGCGTTATTACCTGTTCAAGACAAGTTGTATAGGCATAGAAATATCAATAATCAAACCTGTTGTTGATGCACACAGGTTGAAAAAAACTTTTTTGCATGCTATTGTTTAATATCCGTGCATTAACACTTTGGTTTCAAACAGCTGCTGTTGCATCTAAGATAAATCCAGCCAAATCTGTAAAGAGATTTGATGTACCAATATATTGTTTGGCTGGGAAGAGTGGCTAGTCTTCCTCTCGTTCTGTATCCCCTACTCTCTCCCATCAGTAAAAGTTATCCTTATTGTTATCATTATTGTTATCAATATTGTTTTATTATTATCATTATTCTTATTCTCATACATTGTTGTTGTTTTTACCTCTCTTTTAGATGAATTCAAGAAACTTCCTCATCTAACTTACCAGTGGGATTTCTCTAATAATGTATCTTTGAAAACAGCCTGGCCACTTATCTCTTTGGATTTCCCTACACCTGGATGGTTCCATGTTGTTGTGACAACATATAATTTGGGTGAGTTTTTGATTTGCTCTAATTACAGTGTCTTGTAAGCATTAATTTCCTGACAGTCAATAAATAAATTAACAGAGAGAGAGAGAGAGAGAGAGAGAGGGGAAATATAGGAACAAAAGATATTGATTATTGCAACCAAAATATTATGGCAAAACATGGAAATTTATTCATTTCTTGTCAGAAAACTCAACTGCAGCAGGTTTTTCACCGATGGGGAAACAAGAGGAAATATATTTTATCAATTGTTTTGACTTATATTGTTTATCAATATGACCAATGATACAGCTACTACAATGAACTGGTTTTCATCTGATAACATAGCTATATTTATTGATAGAACATTGCCAATAATGAATGGTTGGCATTATGTATAGATGACGGCATAGTTTCTATTGTATGAATATAACCTGTACAAGTTTAAATTGATTTTTTTTTTACATTGGGACATGTTTGATATTTTATTGAATTAGCCTTAGTACATTACTGATATTCTTATAAACTAATGAGGAGACCTCTATACAGTTGTTTGATGTGCTAGAAATAGCAACTAAGGCACCGTCAAATCACTCTACTGTCTTAAATAGGAAAAATTATGTTAGATAATTGTAGTCGTTGATACACAAAAAAAGACAAAATTGTTATGGTTAGAATATGTTTTGATCATAGGTGTCCCCAGTGAGGACAAACCTATAAGGAAAGGTGTTTTAGTAATTGTTTATCAATAGGAACTGATATTCATTAAATTGAACTTGTTGAAATAAAATATAAAATTTGACTCTGCTAGGATGAGAACTCAGAGTTTTGAGACATGAAAGTAAATTTAAAAATATACTTAATTCGTCAATTTACCATTTCTATCACCTTCGGTTGAGTTATTTATTAATAAACTGATTATGGAGTAAATATTGAGTTCATGGTGCAATTTTAATTCTTTTGTAGTTTTGAATCAATTGTATTTGTCTGTATTTATGCTGCCAATTCTTTGTGAAAGACATTAATGTCGGCACATTAATATTTACTGCTGGCCAGTCAGTATAGACATCTGGGTTCCTACCCTTTTCTTTTCCTCTTTTATAGGCTTCAGTCATTGGACTGCAGCCATTCAAGAGCACCAGGTTCAAGGTTATTTATCAATCATGTCAATACCAGTAATTATTTCATTCTGAAACATGTTTTATTCCTCTCTATTTATTGAATGTCTAAGTTAGTTTTTGATATAAAGAGATGCAACCCAACACACACACACACACACACACACACAAATATTCTGTATAGCTTCTGAGTTTCTGCCCACCAAATTCTAGTTTCAAAGTGTTGGTTCTGCCAGGTTTACAGTCAAGTAGATGGCACTTGCTCCAGATGTTGTGCTGTTGGGCCAAAGTCAGAATCATATAGTTGCAAAGTAACCTTCTTACCCCCCCCCCAGCTAAGTTTGCATTTGTTAAGCATGCAATGACAGAGACTTTGTGGGTTTTTCACTTCTTACAAAAACAGACCCTCTTTTGCATATTCCTTTTCTGAAAAAATAAGGAGTCGTGTTCCAGGCACATCAAACTTGTGATGTATGTTCAATTTCCAGTTGAACAATTTAACTTCATTTGTCTTCATACATGTGACTTCCACCTCTGGTCAAATTTCTGAACAGGGATGGGCACTGCCAAGAGATGAGGCATTAAACATCTGGATTTTAATGAATAGCTCATTTAGTTTTATTGAAGACAAAGAGAATCAATTGAATTTGAAAAGTGTTAGAGTTCTGTATTTCACATTTCTAACCTCAAAAAAAAAAGGGGAGAGGTTGATGAAATATTTATCTGTAAAAGGGTACTGGGGTATATTCAGTCAGGTATATTCCTTTTCTACAGAAACTGGCTTAGAGTCTAAACCTCTTCTCTACAAGAAATTCTGCCTTCAATATAAAATATACCATAACACTCAGAAGTTGAATTAATTGTTTCTGCTCCTTTCTGGCCACACCCCTGTACATGGTGAGAATGACTCTCACCAGCCTTTTGTCTAACCCTAGCTTCTTCAATGGTCACCAAATTGAGGAACAGGGGATTCTGCCAGTCTTTTTTCAGATTGATGAAAGCCATCTACAGAGGTTTTCTTTTGGTTAAATATTTCTGCAGTTGTGTTATTAGAAAGAGAGCATTAGTAGTGCTTCTCCCTGACACAAAATGAAACTGCATCTCATCTAATCTGTCTTCCTAATTAATTTAGTTATTACTCTTTCTATAACATGAATTGGTCCAGCAATTTGATGCCTCTGTAATTACTTCTCTCGAAGGCATTGCCTTTACCCTTGTAGCAGTTGACTATAAAGCTGCTCAACCAGTTGTTAGGTATGATACCTTCCTGTACAACTTGATTAACTATATAGATAACTTGGCTGTATCCCACTTCACCAGATATTTTAAGCATCTCAGGTGTAATTCCAGATGAACCAGGGGCTTTCTCTGCCTTTAAATCCTTAATTGTTTTACATATCATATTGCTGTCAATGAGGATAGCTGGCCCCTCTGCCATGTTCACATTATGAAAACTCTCTTTCTTCTTTCATTCTCCATATTTAGTAGTCTTTCATAGTAGCACTTCCATGCCTCTTTCATTTCAGAATCACTAAATGCAAGTGTACCATTTTCTATCCGTACACACTTCTCTCCCTCAACATTTTCATTTTTTTTTCTCTGATACACTGCCTTTCATCTGGAACACCTCAGGCCTCTGGGCTGACGGGTGATAAAATAATCAATAAGATGCCACTGTTTTGAACCAGGATGCATGCTTGTGATCTTATACTTAGCTTTCAGTTGAAACATAGTATTTCCAAGACACAGGTCTAATTCAGCACACATTTGCAGTAGAAGCACCTCATTACCATTACACATGCCTACACTATGTTTCCCAATAATTTTCCATGCTTTGAAGTCCCTTCCTACTCTTATATTGAAATCACCAAGAATCACAATTTTGTCAGCTTTAGAAATCTTCTGAACAAGTTCTTTCAGGGACATGTAGAAGAAAACTTCTTCAGCTTTAGATGAACACAAGATTTACTGAGTGGTCATTGATCAACAAAAGTCTCATGTACATAAGTTTGTCACTAACTCCACATAGAAATTATTCAAGACTTGAGACTACAGATGTTTTCACTGCAAAAGCCACACCAGATTCCCTCTTATATCCCTTGCCTTTACCACTCCAGTAAAATGTAATAGTCACTAACCTGTTCTGTAAAATGATCTTCATATTCAAGCCTTGTTTCTGAGAGCAATGACATGTCCATGTTGTTGTAGCACTTTATAACATAGGAGAATGCTTGGATGTTTATCTACAATATGAATGGTTTATACTTGTGCTGTTTAGAAGCAAAGCAAATTGGTCCGAGTTCCTTTAGTCTTTTAGTAGTTTCTATTCAAAGAGGATCTCCATGCTTAAGGCACTGAATCTGGGATCAAACTTGGCAGCATGTAGTTGCAAGTCATGCCTGCTGTTGTGTAGCCACCAGCAAACATACTTGCAGAACCTAAGTTGTTGATTTAACGAGTATGTGTGACCCACAATTCCAGATGTAATTCAACCTAATTAAGAATCTCATTGCAAATCCTGACACAGTGATTTATTGCATAGTGTACAGTTTTGGCTGATTGGATTACCTCCATTGTTTATTTCTGTATGTCTGTAAGTTTTTGACGATGGTTGCAGTGTGAGTGTTTTGCCCTTAACTTTAGCTGTGTTTATCCCATCATAGTGTTTGGGTCAAAATGAAGTTATTGATGCCATTACTTTTGTGGCTGTCTTCACTGAGTACAAACAGGATATTAATATTTTAGTTGAGAAATTCTGCTGAAGATATTTGAACATTATTAAGAATGTAGCAGTAGAGATTATGTGGACTTCAATCTTTTGTAATAATCAAACTATGATCCTTGCATATCCAGGAGGTTTTTAAAAATGGTTTTGGTTTATTGTGTAAGGGGTCTTTGTGCAACCCCTAATAATGTGAAATGCATTGTTTTGTGTTCATTGTAGTGATTTGTAGGGTAGAGATTAAAGGTCCAGACAAGACTTTCAGACTCAGGAAGACATGGGATGAAGTACTGAAGGATGATCTCAGGATACTGAATCTTACGGAGGAAATGACAAAGGACTGAGATACCTGGCACAAAGACCCCTTACACAATAAACCAAAACCATTTTTTAAAAAAACCTCCTGGATATGCAAGGGTTATAGTTTGATTATTACAACAAACTGCAGTCCACATAATCTCTACTGCTACATTCTTAATAATGTTCAAATATCCACAATAAAGACTGCTCTAAATATGTTTGTGTATTCATCATCATCATCATCATCATCATCGTCATCATCATCGTCATCATCATCACCATCATCATCATCATCATCATCATCATCATCATCATCATCATCATCATCCGTTTTCCATGCTGGCATGGGTTGGACAGGCACTATTTTGCTTTTTTGTTTTGTTTTTGTATCGTTTTGTGGTGTTGTAGATAATTGTTGTTTTTGTATTGTGTTTTTGTAGTATTCTTTATTTCCTTATGTGTTCCAGCCCAAAGGCTGTGGCCATGCTGGAGCACCATCATTATGTTTGTTTCATTCAGCTTTTTTTTTTATACAACTTCCTTCTCATTATTTAGCTTCTTCTCTCAGTTTTGACTACATTTCTCTGGTAAATAGCTTAGCTCCACCAAATGAGTGGCTATTCATTGCTAAGTTGATGAACAGTTAATGGAACTTGTTGTTGCAATGAAATAATGGTCAGCACCATCGACTTTACAACCAGCAGCAGCAGCAGCAGCAACTCTCAAAAATTAATTGCAAAAACAAAAATCAATAATTTGAATGAAGTCTCTGTATTAATACATTATGGTTGGTAATTTGAGTGACTGGTTGTTGTTATTGCCTTACATTTTATCCAATGGTTGGAACTGGATTTTGGGTGTTTTTTTTTTATTATTTTATGCCCAATAATTATACCCTTTAACCAATAATTTATAGTTAATCATTTCAAAATAAATTATTGGAAATGTTGTGTTAAAATATGAGGGGTGGCATTTTAAAGATGCATTGAACCATTTAGCTGCAATATTTTGTAGGATTCATCATCATCATCATCATCATGATCATCATCATCATCATCAGTAACATCTCCATCATAATTATTACTGTCAGAATCATCCTTTCGCCACAAATCCCAACAATCATGGAAATAAGTTCATTCTGAGAACAAGATCTTCAATTTTAGTTCTCTTGCTAAGATGTCTGGCTCATGAATTCTCTACAAGACAATAATTGTCAAATGGAGTTCTGTTTTTTTTTCTTTTGTCTGTGAAATTGTTTTATTCTTAGTTCACTATTAATGTTGATAAAAGTGTCAAAAATATTCAACTATAAACACCATTGCACTTTGGGTAAAAAAAATGTCATCAATATCTATTAAACCATCTGACTAGAATGATTACTATTTTTCATCATCACCATCATCAGTAAAAGTAGCAATGTCCAAGTTAATAAGTTTTCCGCACCCTGTGTTGATTGGTAATTTGCTGTGCTTAAGAAAACTTGTCCATCTAAGCAAAACTGAGGCCTTAAAAGCATATTGTTTATGTTTATGCTACTGCACCTAATCTGCAACCCCCATCCCACTTTCCTAACACCCACCCATCTCATAATTCATCTTCCTAATACCCACCCTTCCATCACTCTTCTGACTATAGCATTACTCTCTTAGCTGCTGTAGTTATGAGAAAGGAGCTGCACATATTTCATTGCCTACCATTCACTCACCCTGGAAACACTTCTTTTTCTCATGCATTTTTCATATTATAACTCCCTGTACATCCCCTCCTTTTCCCAACAACACTCCTTCTCCACCCTCATTACCTCTGTTTGTCTTCCACCATTTCCACCCTTATGTATCTCTGACTTCATTCCTGGCACTGTTCATCTCTCTCTACACACTTCACATCATCTTTGCTCTCACCTTTTACCTCCATGACCCACACTTATTCTTCTCTTCACCTTCCCTTCCAACTAATGCCTCCACCTACTATTACCACTTATTGCATTGCTCCCTTTCACCATCTCTATCCGGCTGCCACTCATCTCTCACACTCCTATCAACTTACTTACCCACCCATATCACGTCTTTTATATTCACCTTCCTGTAACTTGAAGCTATTCATTGACACCTCTTCACCACCAATCTCTTTCTTTTTCCAAATGGAGTAACCATGAATCTCTCCCTTTATCATATTTTAACCTCTCATCACCTGGCATAAAGCCATTTCATTCATTACTGCTCCACACTCAGTTGAGGAGGGTCTTGCAAGTTACTTGGTGACCTCACAAGTGCTAGTGCCTTGAAAAAAGCACCCAGTACACTCTGTAAAGTGGTTGGCATTAGTAAGAACCTATGCCAAAGCAGACAGTAGAGCTTGGCACAGTCTTCTGTCTTTCCAGTTCCTGTCCAACCCATGTCCAACCCATGCCAGCATAGAAAATGGATGTTAGATGATGACGACGACGACTGAAGAGTTGTAAATTTAAATCCCATTATTAACACTTTGTTATATTCTTAGCATGGCACTTGCTCCAGTTTACCTTGTAGCAAAGAAGTATGACTCTGTGTGAAAGTTACTGAATTGTTTTGTGGATTGATTTACCAAAATTGAATCTTCTTCACAGTGAGATGATTATTATTATCCTTTAACTTTAGTTGTTGTTATCTTCACCAAAACTTTCAAGTTTATTCTTCTCTTCTAATATTGCTTAACACTTTTAATATAAACCTGACTGAAACCTTTCATAGCAAAGTGTTTGGATCTAAATTTATATCTAGATTAAAACCTCACTATGACAGGAGTGATAACATGGGATTTCAGTTCGTCAATAGCAGCCATCAGAAATCAATATATCAAAGATTTAATAAACCCTTGCAAAATCATGATTATGTTCCAATTCCACTTTACCAATCATCTTTAAATATATTAATTCATTTTCCTGGTCTTGCATTAATATTGTTATGCTGAAAATACTGCAAGACTTTGTGTAATTCTTAGTATTTGGGTATTTGGGCTTTGTAAGTTTGTCCATTGCCCAACTTCCCATTTCCAATTGGTGAATGCCTTTAGCAAAATCCACTCTGTTACAAGAACTTAGACCAGGTCTGAGAAAGACTCATGAATTTTGGTTTCTTCTTCTTTCTCCTACACCATTCTGCAAGATTCTCTAAAATATCATTTACACTGCCCTTACACCTCTGTCGATTCCATAAAAAGTAAACTCGAAACTACTATGGTTCAGCTTATATTAAATCCTGATTTACTAATTCCTTTGTCCCATTAATGTTTTCTAACCGTATCCTTCTGTCTGCTCACCTTTACCTTAATCACATCAATGTTAACTCAATATTTGATAGATATTCATGTCTAAGATGCTCAAGAAGGTATCAATTGGTTATTTCATAGAAATCCTTCTTCTATTTAATATAAACAATGATGCAGAAATCAATACATCGATATGCCTATAGACCAATGTCTATGATATTTATAAACTACAATGTTGTGTATGCTTAAGTATTCAATGAAATATCTCCATAGTTACAGAAGAGTAGAGCAACATTAGTGTCTAATCTAAAATGTAGATTTAAAAATTAAGAAGCCATGAACGCAAAATCAGTCCTAATATCTTTTAGTTATCTTTCTTTTACTTGTTTCAGTCATTAGACTGTGGTCATGCTGGAGCACTGCCTTTATTCAAACTAATCGACCCCAGTACTTATTTTTCAAGCCTGGTACTTATTCTATCGATCACTTTTTGCCGAACCACTAAGTTACAGGGACGT
>JAOPUL010000002.1:18520813-18535706 GCA_027564515.1 Octopus rubescens | reverse complement strand
CCCACTGCGTGGCATCTTGGGCAAGTGTCTTCTACTATAGCCTCGGGCCGACCAAAGCCTTGTGAGTGGATTTGGTACCATGTATTTACTAAATCAAAATTTACATTATTATCTATGTATGTACCAACATACGTACATACATATATATGTAATATATCAAAAGTTCACAATCTGTTCTGAGTTTCACCCTCAGATGAACAACCAAGTGTAATACTCAGAGCAAACTGCTCAATTTCAAATAATGCACATATATATATATTATGGATTCTCCTGTCGTTAGACGACAGATGAGGGTTCTGCAGTTTCTTGCTGAACAACCACACAGATGATTTGTTTATAATGTCTTAAATAAGCTCACTCCTTCCATATCAGATGTCAACATGATTGCAGAGCAATTTTCCTGGTGGTTTGGTCTTGATAGCCTTTTGTAATTGCCTCGGCAAGTTGGCATAGTACTGTCCAACGATAGTGTGGCCTTATTTGAAGATAGTCAATAAACACAATGCCTTTTGCATCGCAAAACTGTTAAGCTGTCACCTTCCCTGCAGATGAAACGACTTTGGCCTTCTTTGAAGCAGGTGAGAAGGGGTGTTTCCACTGCATGGGTTATCTCTTTGTCTTTGGCTCAAAGTGATGAAGCCAACACTCATCCTGGGTTAGGAAACGTTTGAGGAGACCAGCTGGATCTGCCTCAAACAATGTCAGATTTTCCCGTGATGTGATCAGCCTCGTGCACTTTTGATCAGATGTCAGAAGATGTGGCACCCACTGAGCAGAAGCTTTCGTCATGCCCAGTTCATAGTGCAGAATATTTTCAACTCTCTCACAGGATGTACTAATAGCATTGGCTATTTGATTTATAGTCAATCACCTGTCATCCATCAGCATATGGTGAACATGATCAATGTTTTCCTAAGTGGTGGCAATTGCAAGATGTCCAGACCTTGGGTCATCATCAAAACTCTCCCTTCCCATCCTAAACTTTTGCACTGTTAACAAAGTTGGTGTGTCATCCCCTAATGTAGCAACCATGTCAGCGTGAATGTCCTTGTGCAGTGGGGGTGGGAGTAAACTCCTTCTCTAGGCACTTGATAACACCACGATACCAAATTTTGTCCATTTTCAAGAGAAATTTTATTAGCTACTTTTGAAGTCTTCTTTGAACAGTCAGATGTCAGTTATTAATAAGAAGAATTGAAATGAATGCATGCAAGATTTCGCAGATCTAGCATTACTTCTTCATAGTCAGCCTATGATCTTTTCAGCCCACCCTCATATGTGTATATGCATATGTGTATATGTATGTTTATATGTATATGTATATGTATGTGTGCGTATATACATGTGTGTATATGTATATATGTATACATATATTTATATATATAGTCATGTGTATATATGTGTGTGTGTGTTTATGTATATGTATATATATATATATATGTATATATATATATATATATGTATATATATATATATATGTGTGTGTGTGTGTATATATATTATAATAAAATCCAGAAAAAGTCTTGTGAAATACAGCTACTCAGTGTTTCCTTGCTGAAATATTAATTTCTTTTGCCATTTATCAAGTTGGTGAAAACAAATACCTGCATTTGATGCAATCGATATTTGAATAAGCACGTGCATTTAGAAAAAGACAGAGAGAAACCAAGAGGAGATAATTAACTTTAACAGTAAATATAACCAATATCATACAAATAAGAAAAATGATATAAACCAATGCTGAGGTGTGTTATGATGTGTCTGGTAGTTTATCTTTAATTCCTGTTATGGTGTATTTCATAAAATGTAGACATGAAGAAAAAATTTGCTTCTGGTATTTATAGTCACTGGAGGTTCTTAAGTTTTTTAAAAGATACAATTTTTCAAGCAAGAATATGGAACATCTTTTTAACCTGTTAGTATAAAGTTTGGTCTTAGAAAGGATCTTCCATTTGATGTAGTTGGTGTTCTCATCCTTAAGTTTCCAGATTAATGCTGAGATGGTTGTTGCATGTCTCTAACTAGGGTGTCTGAAGGTTGAAAGATGATGTTGTATCTGGATTTAAATTTTCCTTTTACAGATCCAATATAACGTTTGGTTGCTGTGTGGCCATTGTCATAGTTTGCTGATACCTGTGCTTCATAAAGAACAACGGGTATATCGCATGCCTGCTCTAGATTTAGATTTATCTGTTCATGTGGATCCTAGACAGGCCTGAGTCATTGTTTGTTTATTGATATTAGCCTTTACATTAGGGTGGGGGTATGAATATGTAATTTTAATTGTGTGTCTATTAAAATATCTTTCTATATCTATGGCTGCTGAGAAAGTGATTATTTAATAAAAAATAAAAATCTTCTACCTATATTGTTCTAACATTTAGCAAGAAGGATGGGATTGAATCATAAAATATTGTGGCACCTATTCATATGAGATTAGATGGTTTAGGAGGTGAAGGGTTGTACTGAAAGAATCTGATTGTGAATAGAAGCAGTGGCCAAAATGGGGTTCCTCTGAAGGGTCTGTAGAGTAAGATTACTTGACAGGGTGCATAGTTCTGAGATCAGGGAGTCTCTCTAGGTTGAGCTGCTAATTCTTCACTTTGAAACATGTGAATAGAAAGTCACAGGAAAGAATCACAAGATGGATACTTCAAATAGAGCCAACTGGTGGAGACCTAGGGCTAAACTAAAATGAAGATCATTGGATAATATCCATAGTTTCAGTAAGTCACACTTGGGAATCTATGGAGGAGGTACCTGAGGACTCTACCCCCACGACCCTCCCAAGAAGATTAATGGATGGATGGATGGCATTCTAGAATATTGCTCTGAGTCAATTGATTTATTCCCAGATCTTTGAATTTGGATTGCTGGATTGATACCATATTCCCCACCACCAATACTTCATAAAGTATTGAAAAAACATCATCCTGTTTATCTTCAAGCATGGTTCTAGTTTCATCCATTTACTCTTTACAATACACAATATCAAGGATGTTAAATAAGACCTCAGTGAAGGAGAAGATATCGGGGAACACTTCTAGTAAAAATAAGAAATTGGGATCTTTTGAATTGTGTAAGAACCCAATTTCAGAATGTATTATTGTCTCATGTCATACTTCAAAAAGGCTGAATAGGAAATTACAGTTTTCTTTTGTAGTAAAAATAAGAAATGACAAGTAATTCCTTCTAGTTGCCATTGATTTGGGAAATCTTTTTTTAACAATATCAAACACATTGGCACTTTTGGGGAATTTCAGAAAAAAAAACATACCCAGTCCATTTATTGTAGAAAAGTATATTGAGCATTCTTTAAAGTGGAGCATTTTTTTAATGAACGAACTGAATTTAATACAAGAACAACAATGCATAAAGATCACAGATTGATATTTCCATCTTATATTTGACTGCAACCCATTTAATTGTCCTTCTTCCATTGTACTAGCATCATCATAGGTTTGTGAAATTGGTTCATTTTCACATTTCTATATTACAATGCATTTAACAACATATTCAGATAAAACTTTTGATGAATGGTTTGCACTAACATTGTTAAAACTGATAGATTTCTTTAGCAATACAATGTTTTGTAACCTTAATGCAAAACAGTTGACAGTTGTGAATAGTTTGACATATCAGGGGTTCCATCTACAAGAATAGCTTCAAATTTAGCCTGAAGTTCATTTTCTACTTGAACATTACCTTTTGAATCACATCAATCAAGATATTTTCAATTCTGTTTGAGAGACTTGAGAAGACAGAAAGTCTATCTAAATAGCTTGCCAATTTTTCATCCTACTTACTGATTAAATATTAAAGTTCTTTAGAATGATCGTGGAATTTCTGGTAGCCTAAAAATTAATTGCATCAATCAATCTTCATTGAATGGTTCTGTTTCATTTAACTTCTTCCTTATGATTCAGTATGCTCCGTCTTTTATGTGTATCTAACTGAAATTCTATGCAATCATTTCCAAATGGTGTAAGATCTATCAGGGATTTTATGTCTTTGAGAATCTTTTACCTTTTACTTGTTTCAGTCATCAGACTGTGGCCATGCTGGGGCACTGGTTTATGTTTTAGCAAGGCCATATGTAGATTATTTATTTAAATCATCCTAACCTTTATCATTCCAAACAGGTTTTTCTAAATTAAATTACATGGTCAGCCAAATAACCAATTTTATTTTCTTTCATATTTACATTAGTTATATTTCTTGTTGGAAACTTGCAAATTCAGTAATTTCAGTGTTAGTCTGACATAATTTGTAATTAATTGTTTCACTTTAAAGAGTTTTATTTTTTAAAACAAACATTTTTCAAAAGTTCTACAACACATACTTCAGTCATTTGAACAACTATTTTGGAAGTTCAGAAGACATTTAAGAAACAAATAAATGTAGCAATGTTTTGGTATGGCTACATGTGCAAGTGTGTGTATATATGTGTATACACACGTGAATGGGTGTGTGTGAATTGAAAGTACACTAAAATTTACTTGAATAAAATGTCAGATAATTTTAGTAAATGAATAAGGTTTAATTAGTTAATGATTGCAACGAAAGAAAACGACCCAATGTATTCTTCTTGGACATTAAAATATCAAACGGAAAATAAATAAATATTTGTTGTTACTCTGTAAATGGTTCTTCTCAGTCTGCAAAACTTTTGTTTTACAGTTGTCTGATAAAGTTGATGAGACTGACAAAGGAATTTTGTGAGATGGCTTCAATTGCCTTTTTGTGTTTGTTACTCTCAAGGTTGTCAATCCTCACTTGTAGTCATTCAACCATCAGTTGTGAGTCATTTAGCTAATTAGTGACATCAAATAGGAACAAATAGCCAAGTGTGTAGAGAAGAGGTATTGATAGAAGAAAGAAGGTAGAAAGAAGAAGCTACATGCAATTTTGAAATTGTATGCTTTTGATGATATTTAACATGATGAGAAATGATGTCACTTTGGAGGCTTTTTCTATAGCTGAACTAATACAATATGTCTGTTGCTTCTGAAATGCATAGAGAAAAGAAAAGTTGTTTCCTTAGTTATTCTTATAAGCAAATTAACTTATTCAATTTCAATGATTTTTGGCAACTTTTCAACATCCTATTTTACCATAACTTCAGAATAACCCAAGTATTGTGAATGAAATTGAATTGATGGAAACTGGATAGATTGTAGCTGTAATTCAAAAATCCTGTCTTGAAATACACAGTATCACATTGATTCTGCTTGAGGATTGCAATACAGGTATATGTGTCTGTGGATACTCAACCACTTATATGTAAATACAATGAGCAGCTAATTCAGTCCAAGTCAACAACTGGCAAAACCAACAAACAACCCTTTACTATTTATTAACAAAATCAAACCCTGTATTTGATTGCTGTTTTATTTTAGCAACCCATTGAGGAGGAAAGGCAACATAAACCTCAGCAAGATTTCAACTCAGAACATAAAGGGTTATAAAGAAAGACTGCAGATGTTTTATTTGATACTCTAATGATTCTGCCAATCCATGGCTTGAATATGTTTAATCATTAGTCTGCTTCATTAAAGCTGACTCAAGACTAAATAAGAACAGATACGTTGTCACACACACACACACAATCGATATTTTTATGTTAGTGATGTGTATTAAAAACCTGCTTTTGACACTCATTTTCAATTGCTTCACTTACTTCAACAATGCATTGAGAAAGACTTAAATATTACAATTTACCATTTATTATTTTTTGAACTTCAGCCCTTGTGGCTAATAATAAAATCGATTATTTTTTGGACTCAATATTTCATTATGTAGCTTATCTCTTTGGTTCTTATCAGTCTACCTATGAGAGGAAGGAAGTGTACCTATGAGAGGAAGGAAGTGTACCTATGAGGGGAAGGAAGTGTACATATGAGGGGAAGGAAGTGTACATATGAGAGGAAGGAAGTGTACCTATGAGGGGAAGGAAGTGTACATATGAGGGGAAGGAAGTGTACCTATGAGAGGAAGGAAGTGTACCTATGAAGGGAAGTCAAAAATTCTCATTTCTGTAATTTATTAAAACAAAAGTATGTTCCAGTATAGGCCTTTATTGCATCCTAGAAAATAAATGGTTAGCATCAATTTTTCTGTGGAAGGTTGATTCTTGAATTTCTATTTTGTTGGCAATTCCAGATTTTTCCACTCTATACTCTGCTTTTTGGATTCTGGCTCAAACTAATGGACCCAGGTTTCATCTCCTGTGATTATTCTCTTCAAAAAAAGCTTTGCCTTTATCATTATAGCAGTTGAGTATGCATTAGCAGATCTCCACATGATTGCTCTTTGGTAAGCTCTTTTGGCACCCATCTTGCACTGACTTTATGGAAGTGAAGCTTGTCATGGATGATTTCCTATTCAGAACCATGACTAATTTGCAGAGAATGTGCCACCTCATCAATGGTTACTCAGCGGTTTGCCAGAAGCATCTCTCCAGTTTGTTGAATCTTCACATCAGTGGTGAAGGTTGATGGACATCCTGTTCCCTCTTTGTGTTTCAACCGTGTCTGACCATTTTTAAACTTCTTCATCCACTCATACACACTTCTATATGATAGAACACTGTCCCTATATTGTACTGTGAAGAATTTCAGCCCCTGACACACCTTCGAACCAGAGAAATTGGATCACTGATTTCTGTTCTTCCTTGGTGCACACTGCCAGCAGAACAGCCATCTTTACTTTGTAACTAAAGAAAGAAAACTGGAGAAATTAAGGTGAAACCTTGATTGCATAATCACAAGAGTGCCACCTTTTAGCATGTGAGCACTAGAGGCACTGAGGCCAACTCAAAGAAAGTTTTGGTGAAAGTGTGAATAATTTTTTACTTCTCCTTGCATAGCAGCATAATTATCTTCATTCTGCATAAAATATCACATTCTTATTATAGAAAGCACCCCCTCCACCTCCACAGCAGTAATAGTTTAACATTTCTCCCCAGATTTTATTGGAAACGGCAGGGGTTAGGGTTAAATAGATAATAGTGTAATTGTGTAATTTAGTCGTTTATGAACAGAACAATATTTGTTTAAAATGTTTATTGTCATCTCTGATCAAACTAATGATGATGGTTATTCCTTTGTTTGCAAAGTGAGGATCTTGTTGGCTTGTTTAACGGATCAAGTGTTCTAACCTCAGATAGACATTCGTTTCTGTGGGATATTTGCTCTTCCCAAAAATGTTATCTTCTGCAACAGATTCCAATTGTGTGAAAGTGTTTATGGAGGCTTTTCATTAAAATGTTTAGTGGCATTTCATCAGTTTTTATGTTCTGAATTCAAATTCCACTGATGTCGGCTTTGCCTTTCATCTTTTCAGGGTCAATGAAATAAATACCAGTTGCATACTGGGGTCGATATAATTGATTAACCTTTTCCAAGAATTTCAGGCCTACAATATTATTATTATTATTATTGTTATTATTATTTCATATACGCACAACAGATTAAACTTGGAAAAAGAAAATTCCTAATAGGCACATGTGTGGCTGTGTGGTAAGAAACTTGCTTCCTAACTACATGGTTCTGGGTTCAGTCCCACCGTAAGGTACCTTGGACAAATGTCTTCTACCATAACCTCAGGCTGACCAAAGCCTTGTGAGTGGATTTGGTAGACGGAAACTGGAGAAAGCCCATCGTAAATGTGTGTGTGTGTGTGTGTGTGTGTGTGTCTTTGCGTCTGTGTTTGTCTCCCACCACTGCTTGACAACAAGTGTTGGTGTGTTTACATCTCCGTAACTTAGTGGTACAGCAAAAGTGACCGATAGAATAAGTACCAGGCTTAAAAAAAAATAAGTTCTGGGGTCGATTCATTTGACTAAAAACATTCGTTAAGGCTTAGCTGCATTTCTTTACGTTCTGGGTTCAAATGCCATCGAGGTTGACTTTGCTTTTCATCCTTTCGGGGTTGATAAAACAAATACCAGTTGTGTACTGGGGTCAATGTATTCGACTAAACCCTTCCCCTGAAATGGCTGGCCTTGTGCCTAAATCTGAAACCATTATTATTATTATTATTATTCTGAGTTCAAATTCTGCTGAAGTTGAATTTGCTTTTCAAACTTTCAGGGTCGATGAAATAAATACCAGTAAAACAGTGGGGCTAATGTAATCAACTGGCCCCACTCTCCCAATCTGCAGGACTTGTGCTTATTGTAGAAAGAATTGTTACTATCTTCATTATCATCATTATGGAATATGCTTTGTATACCGATTTTTAGATGTATTTATCTAAAAATGAACAGATTTAGAGAACTTCTTTTGTGTGGAACAAACAAATTAAATAAATAGTAATTATAACATTTCTTTTTAACTGACATTTTTCTCCTTTTTTTGCTTGGCAGGAATTCTACATGGGAGGTTGTCTTTAGAGGTAACCCATACAATTTATTTCACTGGAATGTCACGTACCTGGATGCTAACATTAGTTCAAAACTCTTTACAACCAGTGAGCCAAAAGTAAGTTCAATATTTTTAACTACTCTATCAATATTATGTCATAAAATTTGGATTGTCCTCTTTTCCTCTCACTTAAAAGAATAGGTTATGTAAGTTGGGAATATGGAAAACAGCCATTGAAGGTATGTTTCATTAGTTCCATTAAAATAATTTTATTCCACTGTTTTAATATGATGTACTATGAACAAAAGTACGTTATATCTGTTTAAGCTGACTAAAGGTGCCAAAAAGTAGTAAAACCTATTGATAGACAAAACAATATATATAACAGTTGGAAACTTTTCATTTCCAGCAAACCTGGCATTGGGAAGCGAGTATTAATTGTTATATTTTACCACTCATTATTGCTAAATAAATATATAAATGCAAATATTCAAGTGTAAAAAAGAGGAAGAAAGAAGACTCACTACTGAAAATAGAATTATGTAATTTATTGAAAATGACACAAAATGTTGCTGATTGGTACTCCAATCCTCGATTGTGTGTCCAACCCCCATCCCCACAGGGAACTACTTGCAGCACATATACCACCACCACCAATAGGCAGTAGAGAGGCAGGAACTGTTCAGGGTGTGGTTGTTTCAAACAGCTTTCTTGTATGTGCCTGACATGATGGGCCTCGAATGCACTCTCAACGTGGGGTCATATCAGCTGCCTCTTCCACTTGGCTACACAGCAGCAGCCATCCACCATACCATCAGATGAGACTGCATGCCTGCCTGATGCCCAACCCTCCCTGTTCAACATTGCCTGGCTCATAGGCTTCACAAGATCCCTCTTAAGAACCTGAAAGTGGTCCAGTTGCTGGTGGCCGATACCCTCACATCTTCAATTAGGAAAGCCCTAGACTCCGGTCAACCTAGCAATTGGGAATAACTGTTTTATTTTGCTCCACTCGTTCTTCTTCTCCCCAACATCATTGCTGATTGAGGTGGCCTGTTGACATTGGCCCTAGTCAGGGCCAACACCTTGTCCTTCAGACAGGTGTCCATATCTAGTGTATCCAAATGTGCTATACTCTGCTCATTTATACACCCACAGTCCTCCCCTCTTGATGCAGGCTTAAAGCATTTACGCGACTGAGTAAATTCCAAACTTATCGAGGTCAATGTCTTGGCTGCTGTCAGAGTAGTTGCCTCTGATGACACCATCCTCTATCTTACTGAAGAGGTCTTAGCTATCCTCTGACTCAAACATCCTGAGCCACCAGCAGACCTCAGACCCATACACCCACCCTACCTTCAGGCACCATACGTGGTCTCTGAGAAAGACATCCTCTCTGATCTGAGGTCTTTCCCTACCAGTAACAGCAGAGGTGTCAACACTCTCCAAGCTGGCAACCTCAAAAACTTGCTGTCCCTACTTACTGCCAAAGGTGCCGCCTGCTGAGCAGAACTATGGCTCTCATAAACAAATTCATTCATGGTGCCCCAGAACCTTATTCCTGAGGCCTCTTCTTTTCAGCCTTCCTAATTACTCTCAGGAAGAAGGACGGTGGCAATATCTTCTGGAGGCTTACGGCCATAGTCATCTGCAGGTTTATCACACCCAAACTAGGTGAGGAACTCAGCCCAGTGCAGCTGGGGGTTGGTGTAGCCAGCAGGTGCAAGGGTGCCACCCACGCCACTATACAGATCTTCAATGACTATCCTCCTGAGCTGACATCGAGTAATTTCATGCATCTTGTTATCAAGCTTGACATGAAAAATGCTTTCAACTCTGTGTCACGACCACTTGCTCCAGGCCTGCCTCAATTGTGCTCTCTCTCTCTCTGCCTACCTGCTGGTTTACCTATCGTACAGCTCTCCAAGCATGCTCATCATCTCAGGTAAGGTTATACTATCTTCAACTGGTATTCAACACAGTGATCCATTGGGTCCCCTCCTATTCGCTCTCAGGGTGGACAGCATTGCTTGGAGCATCACAGCTCCTTTCAACGCTGGTACCGGTAAAATGTGATGATAGGCAGGTTAGTAGAGAGTGCCTGCTACAATCTCTGATCAGTTATTCCTGCTCTAGTGAGGATTGGCCTCGAGATTAACTTGTAGAAAGTCAGAGGTTGAGAATGTCAACTATGATGCAGAGGGCTTTGTGACCTCCATCTCGGACATCTGTTCATTAATTCACCAGCTACAGGTGACCTCGAAAGAGGATGTCCTTATCTTCAGTTTGCTGATGTTCCCGTCTGCTATTTGCTCCACCCTCAGGACTAAGCTTTGTCAGCTTGAAGCATTGATGAGCAGACTGAATGTGATCGATTCCCACCCAACATTGTTCTTGTTAAGGAACTGCTTCGCCATGCTGAAGCTATTGTATATCCTCTGAGTGCCCCTTGCTACAGCCATGTATCTCTCCTCACAGATCTCGACGCCTGTATCCAATAGGCCACTGAAGAGAAATGCAACATTCGGTTTGATGACATTGGATGACAACAGGCCACCTTACCTATCAGATATAGCAGCCTCAGCCTCGGTCTCCGGTCTCACTGCCCCTGCCGGCTTTTTTCTCATCAGTGACCTCTTGTCATGTCCTCATCAACAGGATTATCCACAACACAACCAAACCTACTGTGATCAGGGAGTGTGAGGTGGCCTATGTAACATGGAGCTAGCTCGGCCTGTGCCCTGGGGACGTCCATCCTCCTCTCCCTTTTGTGGACGTCCGGTCCCCTTAAAAGAAATGGGACGCCATCCAGTGTAGTATGATCTTGGATGAGTTAGTGTGCCAACTACACCAGCACCATCTGGAATGTTTCTGCTCAGCCTTCGAGCCCCACAACGGAGCTTGGCTCAATGCAGTGCCATCACTCTTCACTGGCACTCAGCTTGATAATGACTGTCTGTGCATTGGTGTTTCCCTGAGGCTATTCCTCCAGATTTGTGAACCTCACAAATGCCACTGCAGATCCACTGTAAATTCTTTCAGCCTCAACTCATTGCCATGCTATTATAGTGCTGGCCACCTTACACGCCATGCCACTCTTAATGAAACCATAAAGCATGGCCTAAATGCTGCAGGCTTCCCTTCCCAGCAGTCCAGCCAGCTAGGCTATCCCTGCTCTCCACTAGTGCGAGTCCCGTGTGTCAGAGTGGCTGTTCCAGAACATCTTTCCTCACCATCCTCCAGGGCAATGCATTTTCCATTTCGTCTGCTGGGACCATGAGGTGGTATGACAATTAATCAACCTGTTTATGTGTATAATATAATATTAATGTTAATAGAAAAAAAAATCTCTCCAATAACATAAAGTCTCTTCCTCTAAATGCTACCTTAAGAATTACTTTATTGTGCCCTACCAACTAACAACAGTTTAGTTCAAAATTGCATTGAATTAACTTAGGATTGATTTAAAATTCATTATATCAACATTGCATCAAGAAAAAAAAAAAAAGAAGATTTTCCATAAGCTATTCCAAGCACATTTGGTATTTAAAAGAAATTGGTTTGGTGATTTCTCAAACATGCTATGTTATGCCTTTGGCAGTTTTGAACCATATTTATACTGCAAGCTTTATTTACGTAAGTGAAAAATGATATTATTTCAAGATTTCCACAAATCAGAGATGTTAGACCATTGTAGTTATGCCTCAGTGTATTTAATTTGCAATTATTTCCCTCCTAATTAGTGGCAAATCCAAACAGTAATATGCACTCTATATTGTTGAATAGTGAAAAAAAAAAAAAAGAATAATATGAATTGTCTTTGATTTTAAACATTATGAATACATTTGTTTAAGGTTTTGCATCCATACCTTTGCCAAATCTTTTGTTTTGCATATGATTTTTCATACAGACTTTTATGTTTTTATACCCATTATATTTTGTACAATTGGTCTCTACTAATCTGTATGTCACACAACTCTTTCCTATTTTTCAAACAATAGGATTCTTTTGTTCTACGTTATCCAACCAGTATTCATTATAATATTTAAAATATATTCTTCACCCTATACTAAATTTCATGTTCTATTTTTCATTATTTCCAATGATCAAAATTCTGTTTCTTACAAGTTATATAAATACATAAAACAATAATAGGCAAAATAAACGGCTTATTAGTTGCTCAATTGTTCATTTATCTCCTAACATTTAGAAATCCTAAATTGATGTGTGATACCTACAGTTGTTTATTTTGCAATATATCTGTGTGTGTGTGTGTGTGTGTGTGTGTGTGTGTGTGTGTGCATGTGTGCGTGTGTGTGTATATGTGTAAAAAATATGTATCTATCTATATTGCAAGTAAAATTTAATGAAATCTTGTATTTTCAGCTTTCTTCCCACCTCTCTTTGGCCGGCTTATATAATCTATCTGTTTTTGCCAAAAATAGTATCAGCAAACAAAATGCCTCCATGACTGTGAAATCATTTTATCCAGTGTTAAAAGTTGTGTTGAACACCATATATGGTATTGCTAATAAATCAATGGAGATTCCTGTCTATGTGTATGGTGCCTGTAATATCTCCGTTGATATTAGTTATGGAGATGGCAAAGAAAGAATATTTACAAATGAGGATTTGCATCAGACAACTGACTATATATACTATCCGCCCGATGAATATCATCAGTCACCAGAGCATGATATTTTCATGAAATATTTGTATACTGTTCCTGGACAATATGAACTTGAAATGATTGTTTACAACGATGTTTCAAGTGTTAAACGTAAAACCACTGTTGTGATTGATGAAGCCATTACTGGTTTCCGAATTGAAACAAATTCTTCACGAGTTATTTCATTGGATGAATCTGTAACTGTGACTGCATATGTTGACACTGGTAATAACATCACTTTCGAGTGGGAATACTCAGATGACTGCTATATAGTCAACTTAATCAGGTAAAAGCCATTCACATTTGCTTTGTCTTTACATGTAATTAAATAAAACATTTCCAGGTGAAAGATATTCAATTTTAGTCTGGATTTTACTGGGCAAAAGAAACTCTTCTCTATCAGACAAGAGCTTGCCATAGATCAATGTTTAGATATAATGTATACATTTATTTCATAGTTAATTACAATGTGAAAAATAAGGTCAAGTACTTCATACTTACACTACATCACATACAAAAGAAGCCAATTCATTTTACAAAAGTGTTAAACAGTTCCTTTATCAAGACAAAGGAACAGCCAATCACCATGGTATTTGTTTAGACTATATAAATGTCTAAATTTTATAGAAATCCTATCCATGCTATTGTGATAACATTGATGTAAACCAACTTCAGAACAAATCCTATTTAAAACCTTCAAAAAGGAATCATTTGTTTTAATCCTATGTGTTATATTAAAATCAATAATTTTGGAAAGTCACTGACTGATTTCGATATAGATAACATTAAACTAAAGAAACTAAAAATTCAGATATTTCAGACTATTTATCCAAGTGCCAATATATTTCTTTAATATTTTATATTTTAATTTTTGGTTTCTCTTTTTCATTGATTTAGTGACAGTCATAGTAGCACCGCAGTATTCAGATTCCTGACAGCAGGTCAACAGTATGATATATGGGTATCAGTGGTCAATCCTTGGATGATATCAAAAGAATACATAGAGCTACCATTTGAATTTGCTCCTGTTCAGAGGATTACCAATGTTGTTATCTTTCCTGTAAAGGGGAAATATGGTGCACCATTATATCGGCATCCAGTTCAAGCAACTTCAAAAATTGCATTTCAAGCTAAGTAAGTCTTCTTCTTTTCCTATGTTATCATGATTGCAAACAGATTGGTATTCTTGTAATAATGAGTGGTGTTTCTGTAGTCTGTATATTTTAGTGTAATAGATAGAATTGTGACTGATTCTAATATTGTTATTGCTTCAAAGGAATGTTGGTTTCTGCTTCAAGTTTGTAACTTATTCACATCCAAATGTTGACTGTTTAATTTATTCCATTCGCAAGATGTTGAGTTGTGTCTAGTTTCAAGTCAACTCTGATCTTGTAGATAGTATCTCCATTCAGATGTTGATTGTTGAACGAAAAATAATATTACCGAAACCTCTTGACTGCATTTCATCGTGCTCTTAAACAAGGTACATGACTCTACTGCTGAACTTTAAAATAGCAGTAGAGTCATGTCAATAATGAAAATACATGACAATCTTAATAATGCAATTAACTGAAGGTATTTAGTAACAGAATTCCAACTATTGAAGCACTCAACCAATTGAAGAAGACAGTTTCAAAATCATTGAATTAAGAATACAAAGTGAGGTTGTGATAATATAAGAATTGCCTTTAGAATCCCTTCAAATTTTGTTTACTTTTTGTTTATCATTTCTTTTTATAGTTTCTTTATGATATATACAACATCATCATCATCATCACCACCACCATCATCATCATCATCATCATCATCATCACCACCACCACCATCATCATCATCATCATCATCATCATCATCATCA